>CANNZV010003595.1:0-58885 GCA_947561585.1 Caprella mutica
CTCATTTTGTAGGTACTGAAAATATTGAACTCAATAATACTATAATGCAGAATCACGGTGTCTATTTCAGACGTTGGGTAGCGATTACGAGCTAGCAGAAATTAATATAAAATGGTTGAATATGATATCATATTTGGACCAAATACATACCTAAATTACATAACTAGCGTTATTTCTCAATAAAATTATAATCACACTAAAATTACTTTAGTCTCTCCTTAAAGTATTTTCTATGAAATATCTTACAAAGAAAACTAATTTTAGCATATACTCTTGTAAAATGTTTGTCTATGTATCATACGTTTTGTAACGATTACGGGACGAAACGAGTTAGATATGATATCATTTGGACCATAGCGTCAGACCGGGTGGCTTTGCGCACTTCAACATTCCGGGTGAAGTTGCGCATCGGTAATTGACGGTGAATGCGTGAAAATATTTCAAATCTGACAACACCATTGGAAACAGCAGCTCTTAAACCCCCTAGTGCATAAATTTCACGAAAATTGTAAAAGATTAAGTATAGATACTAAGTGTTCAAACAGAGACCTATGTTTTTTATGGCAAAATAATTATTTTGGACTAGAATCGAATCTCCGCGAACTATGCTGTAGTGTTGATAATTATGCTCCAATTTGATTGCAATTTACGTTGGATACGCATAATTTACTGCAGATTAACGTCATGTAAGATGATTTTAATAATAATTATAAATTATTGAAATATAACCAATATACTAGATGCGCAACATCACCCTGGGAATATTTTAATTCACGGGTGGACTTGCGCACATTTATTAATAAAGTTAAAGAGCTCTTATTCATTAATAAACCTGTGATATTCATCCCCGATACTCCTATATCACGGCAATTCCACAGCAGTCTCACGGCAGTTGCACAACAGCCTCACGGCAATTGCACAGCAGACTCACGGCAATTGCACAGCAGACTCACGGCAATTGCACAGCAGACTCACGGCAATTCCACAGCAGACTCACGGCAATTCCACTGCAGACTCACGGCAATTCCACTGCAGACTCACGGCACTTGCACAGCAGACTCACGGCACTTGCACAGCAGCCTCACGGCAATTTTACAGCAGCCTCACGGCAATTGCACAGCAGACTCACGGCAATTGCACAGCAGACTCACGGCAATTCCACAGCAGACTCACGGCAATTCCACAGCAGACTCACGGCAATTCCACAGCAGACTCACGGCAATTCCACAGCAGACTCACGGCAATTCCACAGCAGACTCACGGCAATTCCACAGCAGACTCACGGCAATTGCACAGCAGATTGGGGCAGTTGCATAGAAGATTGGGGCAGATTCACGGCAGTTGCATAGCATATCGGGGTTAGATTTTCTATGCACAGTTTATACATAGGAAGAAGTACACCCGGTAATTGCGCAAAATTCACCCGGTTTATCCCCACGATCTTTGCACACAGTTTTTCGATGATTACTTTTTTTCTATTGAACTTAAAGAGTTGAAAATTGGTGAGCACCTAGGTCTATCCTTCATCTATCTGCACACAAAAAATCAGATTGCTGACTTCTCTAGTTTTTTCGTAAAATCAAAGTATGTGGAAAATGCGCAAAGCCACCCGGTCCGACGCTATATCGACTATTTGTATAACTAAATTACATAAATAGGAATATTTCTCAATAAAACCCAGACAGCAGGAACTGGTAAAGTGTTCTCCAAGAAATCCTCTATTTTGGCTTCTGTTCTCAGTAAATTACAAGTAAATATAGGGGGAAATAGAAATTAAGGATTGTTTGCACAGAAAATGTTAAAAATGTCCCATGTTCTGCAGACTGGAATAAAACAACTCCGTTCCGGTAATTCATGCTCCGTTCCGGTAATTCATGTCCCGTTCCGGTAATTGTATGGACCCGGAATTTCCCACCAAATACAATCTGGTAGGTATAGGCAGCTACCTCTCAGTTTAGCCCGTTTAAGCTTATAGTAGCCATTTAGTTACTTCCAGTCTGCAGAAAATGGGACATTTTTAACATTTTCTGTGCGAACAATCCTTAATTTCCTCCTATATTTACATGTAATTTACTGAGAACAGAAGGCAAAATAAAGGATTTCTTGGAAAACAGTTTACCAGTTCCTGCAGTCTGGAGTTACTTTTGTAGTGAACTCATTGAACTGGTCAAAACTCAGATAGGAATGTGTAATTGGACCAGTTTGCAGAATATGGAAAAAATTTCCAAGACTCTCTGCGGGAGATCTTGAATTAATTCCTATGTTACCATTAGTCCAGACTGCAGGAACTGGTTAAGTGTTCTCCAAGAAATCATCCTATTTTGCTTCTGTTCTCAGTAAAATACATGTAAATATAGGAGGAAATTAAGGATTGTTCGCACAGAAAATGTTAAAAATGTCCCATATTCTGCAGACTGGCATTAATTTAGCTGCGGGAGATTCTGAACCTGCTACTGAGAGTCAGAGAATAACTGCCAGTTTGTATTTGGTGCACTGAACTCCTCTGACTTTTTCAAAAATCTGAGAAATAGCTGCCAACATTTTTCATCAATTTGTCTAGTCCTCCAACATTTTTCTAGTTTCTCCTCCAAAAATTAATGGTGATATAGGAATTAATAGCTAAACATCCTCCGATACTGCAGGAATTTTTTTATTAGAGAAATTGAATATCTCCCGACATATCATAGGAATTTATCACCAAATACAATCTGGAATAACTGTCTCTCAAATTAAAATCTCTGCGGGAGAAGAGACACATTCTGCAGACTGGTAATTGGCTTAAAATTTTGAATTAATTCCTTTGTTCCATTGTTAATTTTGGCTTCAAATTTTCAAAAGTGAGTGAAAATTGTCATTCATGTTATGATGTTTCAAAGTATGGTCCTATATGGACAAAGTCGCCCGTATATTGGCGACTTTTGGGGGTGAAATCCAGTCTGAAAAGTAGGTCTCCAGAGACCCAGGATTTTTTACAGAAATTGGGATTTGGACGCAGCAAATAACATGGGAACATAGGAATTAAATAGAACATGGGCGCAGGATTAATCCACAAATCCTGTCGTTCTTTTCAGACTGAGGTGAAATGAGTTGAAAAACATGTAAATGTCACGCGCGTTTGAGTGATCTGCAATATCGACCGATTTTGCTGCGCAATCTGTTGATCAACAGTTTGCGCAACCATCGATCGATTCCTGCGCGTTCGAATGATATGATTTTTTTTAGTTTGTACATCAAATTGGCACATTTGATTGCGTATATCAATCGATAGTGCAACCATCGATCGATTTCTCCTCGTTCGAATGATACAGGTTATCTATGTTTATTCATTTAATTAATTGTTTTGTTTTTACTGGAAAAATACTTTTTTTATATTTAATAAGTCAACCATCAGTCGATTGTTACGCGTTTGAATGATATAGATTTTGTTAGTTTATGCATCTAATTGTTTCATTTAATAGAGCAACCATCAGTCGATTGTTGTGCGTTTGAATGATATAGATTTTGTTAGTTTATGCATCAAATTGTTACATTCAATAGAGCAAAAATCGACTGATGGTCGACTCATTAAATATAAAAAAGTATTTTTATAATAAAAACAAAACAATTAATTAAATGAATAAACAAAGAAAACCTGTATCATTCGAACGAGTAGAAATCGATCGATGGTTGCGCTATCGATTGATATACGCTATAAAATGTGCCAATTTGAACTACAAACTAAAAAAAATCATATCACTCGAACGCCCAAAAATCGATCAATGGTTGCGCTATCGATCAATATACACAATCCAATGTGCGAATTTGATGTACAAATTAAAAAAAATCATATCATTCTAACGCGCAGGGATCGATCGATGAATACGCTATCGATCGATGGCTGCGCAAACTGTTGATCAACAGATTGCGCAGCGAAATGTGTCGATATTGCAGATCACTCAAACGCGAGTGACATAAATACTAAATAGCTAGTAAATCACTCATTAAAAAGTCTCAAGAGATGAATCAGACGACAGACATCAACATGAAGCATGTGGTCATGAGGATATTTTCAAGCGTAAAATCTTCACTGGAAAGGCAAATTTCTTATTTAAAGTATCTTAAAACTTAAATGTGGCGACCTGGATCCATTTTCTCAGTTCTCACTAAACTGGCGATTTTCCTGCCACACTTTAAACATGGATTGTCATTGGCTTGGCTCACAATTTTAATGAGATTTTCTCTGATTTTAGATCAAAAATTGGCTTACGCCTTAAAGTATCATAGTATGGGGGGCCCTGTCTGCAGAATATGGGAGATATTTGGGATATTCTCTTCGAACAATTTTGGGTAAACTCCTATCATAGGGTCAACTAAACTAGGAAGCAGGTATATAAATCCTATATTAATTAGGTATAGCATTGATTCAAACAATGTTGAACAATAAAAAAATAAGTTCAAATTATTTTATGATATTATGACAGCAGACAGTTGTCAGTTGTAAAATAACTATTATGATTTTTACAATTGAAATTTAAATGAAAATAAAATATTATTTGAATGCAATATGTATCTATAATACTGATCAACTATTCAAGAGAATGTCTTATGATTGAAAAAAATATGAACTTTTTAAAATATTTTCCATCTTTCAACTAGTTATTCAAGAAAAAAAATTCAATTTGTTCAAATGCCATTTGAACATTTTACAGGTAGAAAAGTCTGCGGAAAACTGGAGTAACTGTCTTACACTTTTTCCAACACCATGACCTGATAAAAAAAAAGTTGTGATCAGGGAACAGCTAAAATATTAGACACCAGCTTCCTAGTTTACCCAATTTTGATTTAATTCCTATAATTACATTAATTTTGCTACGAACACTTCTGAATTAATCCCTATATTTACATTAATTTTGCTACAAACAGAATTAGAGATCTCTAGGAACTATTTACCAGTTTCTGCAGACTGGGGATTTCCCAGTCTGTATTTACTATTTCATGGTAAAATCCAATTATTCCACCAACATGTCGGTGGAATTTTTTCCCCTTTGAAAATAATATTCTAGCAAAGTCTGTATTTTTTATTTTTAGCTATTTATTCCCAGACTGCAGGAACTGAGAAACTGTTCTCCAAGAAAATTGGAAATCCTATATTTTGGCTTCTGTTCTCAGTAAAATGCTTAATACATGTAAATATAGGAGGAAATTTAGGATTGTTTGCACAGAAAATGTTAAAAATGTCTCATATTCTGCAGACTGGAGTTTCTATGTTACCATTAATTTTTGGTGGATAAATTGGGGAAAATGTTGGTGGATCAGTCAAAATATTGGAAACTGTTGATGGATTTTTAATTTTTTTCAGCTTTTTGAATAAGTCGGTGGGATTTTGTGCACCAATTACAAACGGGCCAGATTTCCGATTTCTGACCAAAATCTGGCCATCTGAGGAGTGAGGCCAGTCTGCAAGTGCAAACCAGTCTGAAAACTTGTAAAGTATAGCAGGATTTGTGGATTATTCCTGTGCCCAAGTCTTATTTAATTCCTATATTCCCATGCTATTTGCTGTGCCCAAATCCTAATTTCTGTTAAAAATCCAGGGTCTGTGGAGACATTCTTTTCAGACTGGTCTGCAAATGCCTAGACTGCAGAATATGGAGCATTTTTCCAAGACTCTCTGCAACAAATCTGAGCCCAACTTTTTTCAAATTGTATATCTCTACGGGAAGTAATTCCTATGTCACCATTAATTTAGCGGCGGGAGATTCTGAATCTGCTACTGAGAGTGAGAGAGTCTCAAATTAAAATCTTTGTGGGAGATTGGAGAAGAGACACATTATGTGAGTGGGCAAATGCCAAAGTGTAGCAAATATGTCTCTCAAGATTTTATTTTGAGAACAATCTCTATCTCTCTCCAAAGATTTTCAAATCTGTCTCCAAAATTCTCTAAAATGTCTCCAATAATTACATGTAAAAATATATTTTCCCTCAAAAAACATCTCTAGATCTTTTGCGACATGGACCAATGGATGCGCTTTGCAGACTGGGAGTGCACTAGTAGACATTCTTTTCAGAGACAGACTGGATGAGGTCCTGAAGTCCACTGACAATGACGTCTGACAGAGCAGAATCATTAGAATGTTAGCCTGCATAATATTTCTCATCACTGTCATCACATCAGTAAATTTCACAATTCATAATGTCTTAAAGCTATGGTTAGGCTTGACATTAATTAGTATTTGTATTAATTCCTATATTACTAGGTAGTTACTACTGCTACTACTATGATTTTTATCTTGAGAATTGAAATCATCCAAAATTAGCTTGCTGACTAGTACCTGATAAAGTAGTTCAAGTGAGGAGATATTTTTTTTTTTCACTCTTGATTACCTAATCAATATGCATTTTACAGATGTGTGAATAATTACATTATAATGACATCACTTGTTTTACGGAAACTAGTTTTCCAATCTACAGTCAATAGATTATCTATCAATTGTGTGAAACCCAGTTGTTCCTCCAGCAACATTCTATTACCTCTAACTTTCTCAAATAATTTTAATCCACAAACTAATCAAGTCAGATTTGCTGGTCACTCTAAATGGCAGAATATAAAGCACACAAAAGGCTCAAAGGACCAAGAGAAATCTGTTCTGTTTGCAAGAATTGCAAAACAAGTGAAAGATGCTCTCAGAGGTGAGTGAAAGTAGTTTCCTATTGGAATTATTAACATGATAACAATAATCATCCTGTTTATATTCTTGATTAGCTGTCATCAGCAATGCAACTTGTACCTCTTGAGCGTGTTTCTTAAACTGTGGCTACATTACCCAAAGCAGGGTAATTTAAATATTTAATAAGGTAAAATAGTTCTTGTAGTTTTTGTTTATTTTCTATTAACTAGTTATGCTACTTACTTTCTTGCAGTATTTTCTGTCCTAATTTCATTGTAGCTATAGCCACTTACTACAGGGTGGGGTGTAAGTTTGGAAGCAAATGAAAGTGCATATTATAATCCAACGAAAAATATATTTAATAATTTACAGTTATGTATTATTACATAAGGGTTTTAAGAATTCAAAAATCATAAATTTATTCAAAATGTTCCCCCTTGTTTTTAATAACAGCCTCAAATCTCCTCCGAACTCCTCCTACTGCGGCACGCAACTGTTCATGTGAAATTTCCTTCCAAGATCTCTGGAGCGAACGCTTTAAATCATCCACACTGCGATGGAATTTACCTCAGGCCTTTGATTCAAGAATGGACCATACCGAAAAGTCCATAGGATTAACATCTGGGGAGCAGGGAGGCCACATTTCTTTGGACCAAAACCGTGGAAGATGGTCATGGCACCAGTTTTGAATGACATTCGCAGTATGTGAAGTCGCGCCGTCTTGCTGAAATGTCCATAGAGTGTCATTACCGAAGTGATCCTTAGCTGACTCCAACATTGGCGTCAAAATATTCTCAATATAACATTTAGCATTGATTTTGGCGCCTTGTTCCACAAAAATTAAAGGAGATCTCCAAGTTTCTGAAACGGCAGCCCAGACCATTACTGAAGCAGGTTTCATGGTTCTGTGGACAGTTTTTTGGTTGTATGGGATGTCTTTTGCACTTTTACCAATTATTCTGTCATTCCTCCGGTTGTGAGCCATTTCCACTGTGAAAATTTTTTCGTCAGACCAAACAATTTCACCAGCCGTGCCAGACTTCAATTCTCTCAGAAGTGCTTTGCTTCTCTCCAATCTCTTTTTCTTTACAGCTTCTGAC
Source organism: Caprella mutica (assembly GCA_947561585.1). Lineage (NCBI taxonomy): Eukaryota > Metazoa > Arthropoda > Malacostraca > Amphipoda > Caprellidae > Caprella > Caprella mutica. The sequence goes on from CANNZV010003595.1 coordinate 7,748, forward strand.
AGAGTCTGTCTCTTTTGGAGGGTGAAAGAGGACATCTTTAGGTCTTCTTTGACAACTCTTCTCATTGTTCTGGGACTCACATTAGCTGTTTTGGCTAACAATCGTATTGACCTTTTCGGGTTCCTCCTGATCTTCTCTCGGGCACATTTTATCAGTTGTTTGGTGCGTTGTGAGCGTGGTCTACCACTTCTTGGACGATCAGTCAAGTCTACTCTCTCATTAAAACGCTTCACACACTTCCAAACAGTCGATCTCGCTATTGAGAGAGTCGTTGAAATGACGGAATTTGACTTCCCGGCACGGTGTAGAGCAATAATGGTTTCTCTTTTGTCTGACATTTTTGAATTGACTAAATTTTTGTAAAAAATAACACTGCCACCTCATAATATAGTGCCTCTACTATAGTTCAAACCCTATCACCTACTTAGGAACTTATTTTTAAGAATTATATTAATGTTTGAAAAATTGCTTCCAAACTTACGCCCCACCCTGTATAATTTATGACATTAACAATAATGTTTCTCCTTACATATTCCAGAAAATTGGTAGCTGTACAGTAATGAAATTATTTAAGTTGGAATATTTGAACAAACTATCCTAAGTTTAAGAAACACCGCCGTAGAGCATATTTCAAAGCCTCTTGCTAATTATTTATCATTTTTCCATTCAGAGGGGTCTGTTAATCCTACTGCTAATTCCAAACTTGCAGAAGCATTGGAAGTTGCTAAGAAAAACAATGTTCCGAAAGCTACTGTTGATAAAGTTATCCAGAAAAGTTTGGTATGTTCTTCCTCTGCTTAAATATTTCCATTTATCAACAATAAAGGCAATATTTATAATTTTTAATGTAGCTAAATAATGAATAGTTCTCAATAGTGATGAGATAGGTGATCACTGCAAATATGTATTGGATACCAGTAAAAATTGACCTTTTTAGCATTAGAATCTGATATACAATATTGTATCTTTATTCTGTCAGTTTAGATTCTCATTAACTCAATATTATTTACCTACTATTTTTATTTCTATTTGGTAGATTTTTCACCACAACCACCTAAATATTCATATCCATTTAATAGCTTACTTGGTACAGGTGCAGTTACTCATTAATATTTTATTATGCTATATTTCTCCTAACATTTCTAGTGAAATTTATATCTCGAATTATTTAAGTATCATCCCATCATTGATTGTTAACCAATAGTACTCTGCTGTAGCTTATATGAATTTTATTACTTCAATTAATTTATGTATTATATTTAATGTTGCCTTTAAATTGTTCTCCCAGAATACCAATAAGAATGCAAAGAGAGCATTCTTAGAGTACAGAGGAATTAAAGGAATCTGTATTCTGATAGAACTCTTCACTGACAATCCAAGAAGAGCTAGGAACCACTGTAATGGTGCCACAAAGAAAAATATGTGAGTAAAATAATCATTTGGTTTAGTTAATACCAAACATATTTGAACTAGACATTAGAATGTATGGTGTAATAGCTTTAGTGTGTGATGAATTTTTGACTGTCAAGTCAATATATTTACTTCATGTCCCTGTAGGTTGATGTTCAATGAGGCGCAGTCAAACGGTTCTGTTAAGAGACTTTTTGAAGAGAGAGGCTACATCAACTGCACCCCCAGAGGGGGACTGAAGGGCCTTACCATTGACCAGGCGGAGGAGCATGCCATAGAGGCAGGGGCTGAGGAGGTTTTTATCACAGAGGAGGGTGTTGAGGTGAGGCAGTGGATTAATGTTGCAAAAAGAAACATCAAAACTGCCTAAGAAATTTTATTGAAACTAATTGAGATATCAAAGACTAAAAACAGTAGCTAATGGTTAATTCTGTTTAATGCTAATCCACAATCCAATCAGAACTGAACAATTTTAATGAGGAAATTTTGATTGCTTACACTTCTGTTATACCTAAAGGACTATTTCAAGAAAGAAAGAATCCTTTCTACAGCAACATCATTTCCCTCTAGGGGTCAAAGGGCCCCTCTAACTTAATATTTCATCTACTCAAAATATTAAAGTTGAAAGAATTGCCATCAGTAAGAGCGTATGAATGGAATGCGTTTTCACATGTATTTACATTTCTCTGCCACATTTTCATCTACTACTATTTATTTCACTGTGTAAGCCTGTAAAGTAGCTATACATTTTTTCATAATGAAAAATATCTGAGTTTCGGGTGATTTTATTCTAATTAAACGCATTATAGTGAAAAATATTTTTAGCATTTTCAAAAGTTCCTTTAATACTCTTCATGGTTACAGATATATAATATTCATAATTAAAGTTTAGCTACAGCAAAAGAATACTGTAATACAACTATTATCTATTCTGTAAAAATGGTTTCGACAGCAAATTAGTTCAGTTACTTTCATGAACCTAACTTCCATTTCAGTTTTTCACAGCCATGGAAGACTTTCATAAAGTGAAGAAAGAGTTAGAAGAATCTTTCGATTATTCCATCAACGACGCAAGCATAAGTTTCTTCCCCACAGACCCGATGGAAGTGGATGAGGAGATGGGAGAGGCGCTTTTCAATGTCATTACGAAGCTTGAAGACAATGACGATGTAGAGAAAGTCTACCCTAATGTACAGTAAAGATTATTATATATTCTTTGGACTCATTGCCATCCTGATTCCTGACAAATGAAAGAAAATATCTACTTTATAGCTAACTGGAACTGAAGTCATTTAAACAAAGTAGAAAAATTTGTTTGCTGTTCGGTAAAGGTAGAACACTGATATAAACCAAAGAAACGCTTCTGTGTAGTAGCAGAATCTCTTGCTACTATTAGTGAATTTAATGTTGGTCCCCAACCATGTGATGAACTAAAATTCACAAGGTGGTGTTAAATTGTAACTTGATCATATATATAAACACTGCCTGTTAGGGTACAATGAACAAAATTGAAAAACAAACCAGTTTTTTTTAATGCTCTTCCTGGTAAAATAAAATTTAGAAAAAAACTGCAGTTTCCATCTCTTGTGACAGAGCTTTCCCTTCTTAAGTGAGATTTCAGTGGAACCTCACAAGTTAGCTACCCTGTGAACCACCTAAATGTGAGGGCGACTAGAGTGTCAATGGAATCATCATAATTATTTGTGATATTTTTTCATCTGAATGATCACTGGTTCTATTCTACCATAAAATTGAAAAGGTGATAAAAGTTTTAAATTAAACAAATATTTTGAAGGAATCAGATAAAATAGTAATGAAACCTACTTTGTTCATCTATGGTAAAAAAAATTTTGTTGGAAAAAAAATATATTGTACAAGATTTTGTCACAGGTTTGATATATCTGCCTTGATTTTGTTCAACAATCATGAAATTAATTTTTAGTAGGGGTTTAATGACTGCTCCGATCATTTGTGATCATATCGCTGACATTAAAAGGAAGAAGCAGTGGCTACATGAACAAAGTCACCTACCACAGTCAGTAAAAATGCTCATGGATACAGAAGTCAACTCGTTGAATGCAGTTACTTACCAAGGAATGGGACACAAGCACCAGTGACTGCACTCACGGATGGAAGAGGAAAATGAAGAGGTCATAGTAAACGAAGCCTCCTGCCTACCCAACATAAAAATCTAAAACTTTTGATTTCAAGAGCATAACCCTTTCGCTATCCTCCAAAACTTCAAGTAGTGTAGAAATAGTACCAAATTACAACAGTTAAGGTTCCAAAGAGTGAAAGAGATACCACCCCATCTCTCCAATTCACAAAAAGCAGATTCAAGATAGAGTCCAGCCCCTTGGGGCACTTTTTATCTCAAAAACTGAGAGAAGTTTTAAAAATAAGAAACAAAGTGAAAGTATCAAAATTGAAAGAACCCAGGATTAATCTGTGTGTATTTTAACTTTTACTTAGTATATACATTACAATTGCTATTGTAAATTTAGACATGGAAGGGGTGGCTTCTTGGCCAAGATGGCTCTTCACCTTCCTTCAGTTCTCTGCCGAATAAAGCTGACTTGTCTCTGAAAAAGAGAAATATTGTCAACACACAACAAGAAACTTATTTAAACAGTTAGAGATGAATCATTTTCTTATAACACAATGACTGCCTGGTTCAACACAAGTTTTAAAAATTACAGAGAAATAAAATCTAACAGACTGAGAAAGATATTCACATTACATTAGTGATATTAGACCAGGCAGTTATTGAGGTGAATGGTGAAAATGAAGTCATTACTTTTATGACATTATTTATCACTTCATTTAATAAATTATCTCTTTGATCAACCAACCTGAACATAGTGTATGTAAGTCCATCATAGTAGTCTATGTAACTACCAACCACATATGCAGCGCCACACACAGACAGTTTGCCCCAGGGAATAACACCCCATCTGAAGTGAGCGAAGAAGTTAGTCTGAAACAGAAAGAGAAAACAATCAATGAAATTCAACACAATTGCCAATATGTATAAATGAGGTGAACAAGATAGGAGTAGGATATTCCTTGATAGATCACATTGAAATTTAAAAAAATGCTTTTAAATGTATCGATAAGACTCATTTACTCTACTATATGAGCAAACATCAAATGACCATGTGCCAATAAAATAGCTTGTTATTAATTCAAAAGTTAACATTGGGTCAAATTGCATTTTTAACATGCAAATAATAAATATTTGCATAATGATTCATCAATTGATCAGATTTTTTATTGAATTATAAATCTAGAACCGTATATCGCCAAAAAATCACTCCCAGAGCTTCCAACACTATTTAAATAAACCAGAAAAAATTTCCAGCAGAGACGTCATACTTGTTTTACAGGGTGGGGCGTAATTTTGGAAGCAAATGAAAGTGCATATTATAATCCAACGAAAAATATATTTAATAATTTACAGTTATGTATTATTACATAAGGGTTTTAAGAATTCAAAAATCATGAATTTATTCAAAATGTCCCCCCTTGTTTTTAATAACAGCCTCAAATCTCCTCCGAACTCCTCCTACTGCGGCACGCAACAGTTCTTGTGAAATTTCCTTCCAAGATCTCTGGAGCGAACGCTTTAAATCATTCACACTGCGATGGAATTTACCACAGGCCTTTGATTCAAGAATGGACCATACCGAAAAGTCCATAGGATTAACATCTGGGGAGCAGGGAGGCCACATTTCTTTGGACCAAAACTGTGGAAGATGGTCATGGCACCAGTTTTGAGTGACATTTGCAGTATGTGAAAGTGATCCTTAGCTGACTCCAACATTGGCGTCAAAATATTCTCAATATTTTTTGTTCCACAAAAATTAAAGGAGATCTCCAAGTTTCTGAAACGGCGGCCCAGACCATTACTGAAGCAGGTTTCATGGTTCTGTGGACAGTTTTTTGGTTGTATGGGATGTCTTTTGCACTTTTACCAATTATTCTGTCATTCCTCCGGTTGTGAGCCATTTCCACTGTGTAAATTTTTTCGTCAGACCAAACAATTTCACCAGCCGTGCCAGACTTCAATTCTCTCAGAAGTGCTTTGCTTCTCTCCAATCTCTTTTTCTTTACAGCTTCTGACAGAGTCTGTCTCTTTTGGAGGGTGAAAGAGGACATCTTTAGGTCTTCTTTGACAATTCTTCTCATTGTTCTGGGACTCACATTAGCTGTTTTGGGTAACAATCGTATTGACCTTTTCGAGTTCCTCCTGATCTTCTCTCGGGCACATTTTATCAGTTTTTTGGTGCGTTGTGAGAGTAGTCTACCACTTCTTGGACGATCAGTCAAGTCTCCTCTCTCATTAAAACGCTTCACACACTTCCAAAAAGTCGATCTCGCTATTGAGAGAGTCTTTGAAATGACGGAATCTGACTTCCCGGCACAGTGTAGAGCAATAATGGCTTCTCTTTTGTCTGACATTTTTGAATTGACTAAATTTTTGTAAAAAATAACACTGCCACGTCATAATGTAGTGTCTCTACTATAGTTCAAACCCTATCACCTACTTAGGAACTTATTTTTAAGAATTATATTAATGTTTGAAAAATTGCTTCCAAACTTACGCCCCACCCTGTAACGTGTTAAAACATGTAACCCCACAGCAAAACTGGCAAGAAAAACAGAGACATGAAGATAAATTTCTGGATGACAATTATTTTACTAAGAATTCCATCATCTAAATCACTAACATTAAATTTTTTAATTAATCCCCATAATATCTACTCATGACTGTTCATTAAAAAAAAGATGGAAGAACTCACTTCAACTCAGTCTGAAAAGAATGTCTTCTTCTTAATGTATTTCTATAACACAAAGGTAGGTGTGTGTGAAATTTTATAACGCTACCTACCCCCAAGACAGCGGGGGAGAGGTTAGAATAGGGGTCAATTGCAGGGAGATGGGGGTAAGGACAGTGAGTCAGATGGCGCCTAATGATACCCGCACCCTTGAGGGCGTAATACCGGGACTTGAGAGCCCGGAGGGATTTTGTGCCAAACACAAAAAAAAAAAAAAACTCAAAATATTATTTTTTCTTATTATAGCTCTCCTGAACTGTTGCAACTTTCCTTTTCAATTTTTTCAAAATCTCAAACTGTTTTGAAGTTACGGCTTAGCAGTTTTTTGCATTCGATGCTTCTGTGAATGGTCTCCAAAATTTCGGAATAGATTATTGATTGTAAACTTCATTTAAAAAAAAAAATTGCAATACGTGAAAAAAATTGTTTCGAAAAATTTCGGGAAAAAAAAATTATAAATCTGTTGTGCCATTTTGGAGACCATTTACAGAAGCATCGAATGCAAAAAAACGCTGAACCTAACTTCAACACTTTGGAAGAAATAGGCTTTTTTCGAAATTGGTTCAAACTAATTGAAAAACGTATAACTCGTTCGAAATTCGTCGTCAAATCTAAAAAATTCTGGAACAACACCCGCAATAGAATTCAATTTTATTATATATGAACAAAGTTTCACAACCATAGCTTCAATAATAAAAAAGTTTTTCAAAAGCTGGTTCGGTCCCCTTAAGTGTAATTTTGATTATTTATTATGACATGCATGAAATTATTAATAAAAAAAAATTAAAGTATATACAGAATCTACCAATAGGTTTTTGAGTCAGACTATAAATTCAAGATAATAATTATTTAGCTACTGTTGACCATTTTTGCACCTATTTATTACAAGTACCACAAGATGATAACACACATAAGAAAAGTTATCTATTTAATATCTATGTCTATGTATTTTAATTAATGTGAAATATGTAAATAACTTCATGTTATACTACATTGAAAGAGCATTACTGTGTTAGTTTTGAGTTAGAACTTTATTAAACTTACAAGAATAATTGATACTTAGTAACTCATTATGTATCAATGAGATTTATAAATATAAACTTTAAAAAACTGCAAGTATCGATATCAGTATCGGCATTTTTTTAAAGTATCGGTATCAGCACTTGTTGAGAAGTATCGGTATCGGCAAGTATCGGTTAAAATTTTGGTATTGTCCCATCCCTATATAAGATAATATGGCCCAGTTGTGAAATATGACTTATTTGAAATACAAAAATTCAATCCGACTCCTTTATCTTAAAATATGATATTTTGGTGATTGGAAAGAGATGGATGGACGTCACAAAACACGACTCCCTTGAAATTGAGAAAAACAACTCCCTAAATTTTTTAGATGTTGACATTAATCGTATAAATAATAGTTTCTCTACTAGAGTTTATCGTAAAAAGACATTCACAGGATTGGGATTAAGATTTGATTCTTTCATACCGACATCTTATAAAGTTAATTTGATTACTGTCTTGTTCATAGAGCGTATGCGATTTGCTCAAATTATGTTGATTTTGATGCCGAATTATCACACTAACGTAATTTTTTCTCAGGTAATCGTTATCCTCATGATTTATTTGATAATTTTGTCTCTAAATATTTAAAGTTTAATAAAGGATATTACATTGTATGATTTGAATCATAAGGTTTAATAAATTGTACTTAAATTGAATGGTATTAACATATAAAGGCTTGTTGCTTTTCAATTGAAGGTAGATAAGGTTGGTCTTACGTTTCATATAACATGAGGAGTCGTGTTTCGTGACCGCCATCTCTTTCCAATCACCAAAATATCACATTTTAAGATCGAGGAGTCGTAAATAATTTTTATACTTGGAAGGTGGCATATTTCATGACACAGTCATCTTCCAGTCTGCAAAAGATGCATGAAATTGTGAAGTTTATCAGGCAACTATTGAGGCCTTGAAATTAGTCTCCTGAATTGTTTGGCGACAATTTTATAATTAATTCCTATGTTTACATGTAACGATTGGAGAGTAGTATTTTGAGATTTTACCCTTTGGAGACAAATTGTCCGAAAAATAAACTGGAGACTGATTGTGCAAGCGCTGCAGACTGGGCCATCATTAAAAACACACAAAAACGCTTATTATCCATTGGAATGGGTCGTATTTCACAACTGGGCAGATATTATAATAAATTTTAATAATAGGACTGTAGTTTGTAGTTAAGGGCACGCAGGTAAATTACGGCACTTTCAAGAGTCCCTAAACCATTCTAGACCGAATTTATATCAAAATGTTGTATAGCTATCGAAAGAAGTGCAGTGCTTGCTATAATTGGAGCAAGTAAAGATAATGGACCAGAGTCAGTTATCTTCACTAGTTTATAAATTCTAGTCAGTTATCTTTACTTGGACAAATTATTGAATATTTGACCAATAATTAGGATAAGAATCCATATTTCAATGTGTGGCTGGAAAGTCGCCAGTTTAGTGAGAAAATGAATCAAGGTCGTCACATTCAAGATACTTCAAAGAAAAAGTTTGACTTCCTAGTGAAGATTTTACACTTGAAAACATCCCTAGGCTTGATGTCTGATGCATGTGCATCTCTTGAGACTGTTTTATAAGTGATTTACTTGTTATTTACAGGTTTGCAACTTATTTCACCCCTCGAACCAGTCTGCAGAATATGGGACATTTTTAACATTTTCTGTGCAAACAATCCTTAATTTCCTCCTATATTCACATGTATTTTACTGAGAACAGAAACCAAAATAGAGGATTTCTTGGAGAACACTATACCAGTTCCTGCAGTCTGGCCCTCAAAAGTCGCCCAGTCTGCAGAAACTGGTTAAGTGTTCGTAGAGTTCTCTTATTCTGTTTGTAGCAAAATTAATGTAAATATAGGAATTAATTCAAAATTGTTCAAAGAGAATATCTCAAATATCTCCCATATTCTGCAGACTAGAAAGTCGCCAATATACTGGTAACTTTGGTCATACTTTGAAACATGGATAAGAATATAATTTTGGAATCATATATACCACATTAAAGGATTTGAGCAGAAGTTTTATGATTTTTCCGCTTTTTTATTTTTACTACCTACTCGTTCTTCACAACTCCAAAACCATGTTTTAAAGTGTGGCAAGAAAGTCGCCAGTTTAATGAGAAAATGGATCAAGGTCGCCACATTTAAGATACTTTAAAGAAGAAATTTGACTTCTAAGTCAAGATATTACACTTGGAAACATCATTATGCTTCATGCCTGATGCATGTGTATCTCATGAGACTATTTTAGGAGTGATTTACTTGTTATTTTACTTATTTATACCTTTTCCCCAACTTAATTAAACCTTCAAAAGTCGCCAATATACTCCTAGTTTAAGACAAATGTACCAAGTTGCTGATTAATTGTCTACTTAAAATTTGTGAAAATAAGTATCTTTCACATATATAAACGACTAATGAGCACTTTAATTAATTTAAAATTGGTGACTCATAATCATAAACGGCAGAACCGCTCATCTTTGTTGAAATGTAAACAAAGCCGCCATTTTGTTTTGATATGGCGCGCCATGTTTCAAAGTATGGACAAAGTCGCCAGTATATTGGCGACTTTTGAAGGGTGAAATAAGTTCAAAAACATGTAAATAACAAGTAAATCACTCCCAAAATAGTTTCAAGAGATACACATGCATAAGGATGTTTTCAACTGTAAAATCTTCCCTGGGAAATCAAATTTCTTCTTTAAAGTATCTTAAACGTGGCGACCTGGATCTATTTTCCCACTAAATTGGCAACTTCCTTGCCACACTTGAAAACATGGATGGCGCGCGCCGCGATGTATAATTGTATATCAGTTTTCTGTGAAAGATTGCAATCTTTTGTTATGAATGATGTGGTCACTACTTGTCATTTTAATTTGATGTTCTCTGACTAATTATCGGAAAAAAATGAATAACTAATAACTATGAAAGAAAGTATGCCTCTCTCAGGCTCTCTGTGATTGGCTGGTATTAGTTGTATGCCTCTCTGATTGGCTGATACGCTCTCAATGACAATTATATATTAAGGTGTTTTACTTTTGATAATTAGGTAGGTATAATAATATAGGTATATTGATGACTGTCGACTTTCAAAATTGGAATTAAATTTTGACGACTGGCAACTGCATTACTAAGTTTTGGTGACTTATTTTTGAAAAAAAAAAGATATATTGGCGACTCAATGAACATTCTCTGAAACTAGGAATATACTGGCGACTTTGTAATTGTCCATACTTTAAAACATGGTGAAACATGGCTCCAAAATGATTCACATTTTTTATCAATTCTTTCAATTAATAAAATATGTAAAATTAATATATATTCCAAATAAAATTGTATGTCTCATAAACTCACCATTTGTCTCTCCAGCTCTCTCCAAAATTCAACAAATTCTCTCCAAAATGATCAAATTATCATAAATTCTCTCCAAAATGATCAAATTATCATAAATTCTCTCCAAAATGATCAAATTATCATAAATTCTCTCCAAAATGATCAAATTATCATAAATTCTCTCCAAAATAACATTGTAGCATAGGAGAAAAATAGAAAAAACTCGCCATTTGCAATTGAAGGGCTCAAAATAACTGTCACAAACTCGCCATTAAAATGGCAAGTTTGGACATGCTTTATTACTTGGTATATATTATATATATAATAATTAATTTTATGAGGTTGTGTATTAATAAAATAATAAAGCAAATATTTTTTAACTAAAAAAAGTTCTTCTGGTCAGTTATCTTTACACTTTACAGACTTTACTAGCTCCAGTTTCTATCCAAGTAAAATAGTACGTCTCATAAACTCGCCATTTGTCTCTCCATCTCTCTCCAAAATTCAACAAATTCGCTCCAAAATGATCAAATTTTCATAAATTCTCTCCAAAATAACATTGTAGCATAGGAGAAAAATAGATAAAACTCGCCATTTGCATTTGAAGGGCTCTAAATAACTGTCACAAACTCGCCATTAAAATGGCGAGTTTGGACATGCTTTATTACTTGGGTTTCTATTTAGTGCACTGAACTCCTGACTTTTTCAAAAATCTGAGAAATAGCCCAGTCTGAAAAGAAGATCTTCTCAGACAGTCAGACTCAGGAATTTTTACAGAAATTCGGATTTATGAAATTATGTGCAGCAAATAACATGGGAACATAGGAAATAAATAGGATTTGGGCGCAGGATTAATCCACAAATCCTGCTGTTCTTTTCAGACTGGGAAATAGCTGCTAACATTTTTCATCAATTTGTCTAGTCCTCCAACATTTTTCCAGTTTCTCCTCCAAAAATTAATGGTAATATAGGAATTAATAGCTAAATATCCTCAGACATTGCAGGAATTTTTTTAATAGAGAAATTGAATATCTACCAACATATCATTGGAATTTAGTCAATTTACCACCAAATACAATCTGGTACTAGCTTACCAGTCTGCAGAATGTGTCTCTTCTCCCGCAGAGACTTTAATTTGAGAGAGAGCTACTCTCCGACTCTCAGCAGCAGATTCAGAATCTCCCGCAGCTAAATTAATGGTAACATAGGAATTAATTCAAAATCTCCCGCAGAGATCTCAAATTTCTAAAATTTCATTCAAAAACTCCTGCTGAGAGTCTTGGAAAAATGTTCCATATTCTGCAGACTGGCTAGCTTAGCTTAATTTCTGGTCCATTATCTTAACAGTTTTTTACTGGCTTAATTTCAGGTCAATTTACTTTACTTGCTCCCTATAATTTATAAATTTAAGTTTATAACGAGTGTTTTGAAGCTATGATGTTTCATTGTTTCTGTTGATGGAGGCCGCAGTTAGTTAGTGTGCCACAATTTACCTGCTTGAGCCTAGACGTTACTCGTTCGTTAGCTTAGGCTAGAATAAAATTACTGCTACTAGGTACTCACATAAGCCATACTCCTTTATTCAGCTATTGATTCAATAATTAGGTAGAAGATAGACCGAGAAGTCTTCTTATATTAGTCTCCTCTTGTTCTTTTTTGACCTTCCAGTCACTGGTGTACTTCAAGTCGGAATAAATTGAACCGAAAGTAATGAGAGGTGCAGAAACAACAATAATATATCTTCTTATAAATCCAGCAAACGACATCAAAGCTTGCACTTCATAAGGGAATCACAACCCTTTACAATTTAAAGAGTACATAAGCACACAAGTCAAAATAACAGGCTAATTTATATTTATAATATCGTGTTGCAAAGAAGATATAAAAGACTAATGCCTGAGAATAATTTTTATGTTGACAGAATTAGTATCCACTAAATAGCATTTTTCAATGGTCCAAAACAATGCATAAAGGTCCTCCATCCACTCTAAATTAAATTATCTGTAGAAATGCTATAAATTTGTAAGATAAGGTTATATAATGTATCACAGAAATGAAAGTTATCAAGTATTAATCATCACAAGTTCTTGTAAGACTGCCTTTTCTGTGGCTCCAAAGTCAAGTTCATCACTCTAGGTACTCTGTTTCTCCCGCTCTTGCTCTCTTCATTTCTCGCTCTCCTCCTCCGCGTGCTCACCAAAATGGTGATCTTCCTCTACCTCTCCTCCTCCCCAAACAAAAACACATCAATAACTTCCTCCTCTCTCTCCACCCTCGCTATCTGTAGTTCAACAGCCTCCACCCTAGCTATCCTCCTCCAAAACTCCGCACCGGTAGGACTATTTACCGAATGGTATACCGAGTGGCACCGAATGAAGGCTTTTTAACTGAATGAGGAATACCGATGAACACAGCGAAAATATCGCTAATTATTTGAAAAAATGAACTATATTCCTAACCTGATGGCGCTTTGTCAAAGAAATTCTTAAATAAGCTTTGTTTAGGTGAACAGAATGTGTAACATATTACATAATTAGATATCCCTGATAACATTGCACTATCGGGCCAACGTCGGTAAACGTTGGCAAAGTAATTGCACGATCGGGCATTGGTACGCCGGTGTTATTAAACACTGGGCCAATGCAATGAAAACGACACTGTGCCAACGGTTGCAAAACAACACTGGCCCAATGGAGGAAAACATTGGTTAACCAATCCAGTGATTTTTTGATGTACCAGTATATTTATTATACAACTCTACTGGTTCTATTTGGCAGTTATCGCCAGACAATCAGAGAGGTTAGGTGTAAACGACATCCCCCAACTTTAATCACACCAAATAGCCAATTTAATAACCTCAATTAAGTATATCTTTGAAATTTTAGCCGTTTCAGGCAATTTAGTATAAATAGGCCTGTTATCCCTTCAATTATTAATTTAAAACTTTATTTATTTCCTTGATGAAAATGTTTTTGGCCGCTAGTTAATTCATAAATAGTATGAAATGTTATTTTTTTGTTTGAAATAATTATTCACATTGAAAATTATACTTTCTATTTAATTTTAACTAAAAAATATTATTATTTGGTTAAAATAGTGTGTGCAAAATGATAAAGATTTGAGTTTGAATTCACAACTGTATTACTCTTTCCCTTGATTTCGATCTGTAAAATGTATTTGTAGGCCAGTTACTAGGGGAGGATGGTCATCAATGGGACAAAAATCACAGAAAGATTGATATTTCATTTACTATGGGCAAAGTATGAAAAATAAAAAATCCATGTGTAATATAGATATTCCATTATAAAATGAAACTAACTCGAATGCTATCACATATTCTGTTGACTAGAAAAAAATTAAATAAAAAACAAAAAAATTGTCCCATTGTATAACAGTACTGGTGAACAATGGGACATACCCTGGTGAACGATATGGCAGTTTATCAAACTTGTATATTGTTGAGGTTATGGTCAAACTTCAATTTTGAATTATCTTTTTATGTTGTCACACACTTAGTTGGTTCAAATAATATCAGTTTAATGTCCTCTAGCCTCACCGATGCCATGTCAGGAACATTTGTAAAATTAAGCTCATTGCAATCGAATCTTCGCCAAACATCAATATTTCGTATTTATCTTTTTCATGCTTATGGCCAACAGAATACGTTTTAGAAATCGAATAAAAATCTACAAGTTGTTAACGGTATATTGGTCTAGAAAAACGAAAAGTTTGATATTTAATTTCTAATTTACATTTAAGGATGAAATTTCTATTTTATGTTGAATATATTGTTGATAATAAAACAATGGAAGTACGTTGAAGCAACAATTGTTGGTGTTACGCACCTTCGATCCGCGCTGGTCAATAGTAGTTCCAATTGTCACCTAATCATATATAAGTAATTGATTCTGTATTATTATTATCTCCAAAATTCAACAACCACATGAGGCGCTAACTTCAGTTGGCATTGATGGACGAGTGGCGCCAACCTAGGATGGCGAGATGGTCGGGTCCATGACCACTTACCTTCCAGCCATTGGACCCCTTTGGCACCCAAGGTCACATGGGCTGCTGAGCAGTGGTTGCAACACGACTGCCACCCAAGGTCGTGGCTACGCCCGGTACAGCAGTTACGGACCTACATACACCATGAAGGATGCCACACAATCCTGTGAGCCGGTTCCTGTTCCTGAAACGAGGGGACTTCGCTCACCACGAGATGGCCGATGACACCTGACACATCACCTTACCGCATCAAACCCATTAGGAAATTTTTTATTTTTTACTTTATTTTTTACTTACTTTTCTTGTTTAACTAACGTTACTTTAAGTGAGATCATAGTTTACTTTTCTTTGCTTGTTTAGGCTTAGTTCAAACTTGCTTTTCGGTTGAAAATTACCTTGTAATTTTCTTTTTTAAGGGGGGGATAGTGTTAACGGTATATTGGTCTAGAAAAACGAAAAGTTTGATATTTCATTTGTATTTTACTTTGAGGAGTTACAGTAATTAAATTACACAAATATTAGTATTGTATTTCATGAATATACTGATTATACTGCATAGGTATTTTGTATCTGTAAAATGATTAGCCATCTGTTGAAACCTTGACTAAATTAGATATCTGTTTTTGCCTTAAGCACACATGCATATTTATTCTCTAATTGAACAACTCCTAAAGGAACACAAAAACTAGCTAGAATTTAGAAAGGATAGAGAGACGATCGTAAACTGACTAAGTTTATTGTGGTTGTCGGACAGTTATGAGAAAGACGTGAGCCTTAACAAGAGCTCGAAATTAGTAAATACATTTTTTGTAATATTTGATTTTAGTTAAAAACAACCTTGACACAATTTCTCTTCCGATTTCCAAATTCCCCGCACCTAAGTACTTGGTGAAAGTATCCTTATAAAAGGGGTATGTTCCCTTCATAGGGAGCTCAGTAAGTTCCGCGAAGATCGTTAATTAGTACGATCCAATCGTAGTCTGTACGTCGTCACTCTGTGCATACTAAATTGTCAACATTCTGTAACTCTAACAATTTCTTAGTGAATATAAGTGTTGTGTTGAGTTGCGTTTCATTACTCCTTGCAATTAGTAACTATAGAGAATTAAAATAGATCACAATAAGGAATCCTCTAAAAACTCAATAGTGGTTAATACCCATGAGGTTAGTATCAAGGCATAGTAACTGATCCATCAATTAAGAATATCTACCCTAGTATTATTGACAAAGGAAGTAAAGAAGTCAGTAATACAAGTTCACAAACCTTCCTTTCCAACGTTTTCGGTAGAGATTTAAGTTCTTCAGACGAATGGATCAGTTAAATTAAGAGTTCTATATCAGACCAAGAACAATAGTTCACAGGCCATCTACGGCGGATATTTTATGAAGTGATTTCGAAGACCTTATTCTTAATGTCACAAGTAAAATCTCTTCTTTCTCTGGTGTATCCGTTGCAATCATGCTGCGTCTTTTTCTTTTTTTTACTGAAATTTGTTTTCTATGCAGTGCTTTGTGATGACTTCAGATTGCTAAAACCCTTGGACATGGTTGAAAGTCCCGCTTCAGCTGGAAACTCTGTTTCTACAAGAAGCCCTGAAGCTACAGTTCACATTTTGTATCAAAAATAGATATTTATTGATTCATGTGGAGTAACTAGACAGTTTGGTTGACAATAGGGCACAGTCCCATTGTTAACCAAATTTTCTGCACAATGATCACCATGACGCCATTTTGAAAACATATGGGTATAGCAGCTCAACTACAAAAGTATAAAGGCAATCCTTTCATATGATCATATTTTACATATTACCTAATATTATGTTAAAATGCCGTAAGCATTATATGTTAAATTAACAGATTTAAAACAATTGAAACAAAGTACGAAAAATGTAGTTTTCCCACCTCTAAACTCGTTTTCGCTTTTACACAGGGCTGACTGCACCCCAACCGCTGAATGCAATGCGAGTGAATGCACTGAAGTATGCCTAATTTACCATTAAGTTTTTGTTACAAATTGCCCTCAAATAAAAAAGTTATTCAGCATGTCCCATTGATGACCATCCTCCCCTATATTGTTAGAAGTAACTATTCACTTCACGTGTTCTGTATAGCGTAATCTAATTAATGCACTTCATATATGAAAATAGTACTGGCCGTAGACAGGAATGACATCGGCAACGTTAAGTATTGCCGGTACCAATAAGTCGTTTATACGTGGTTATACTTTTCTGAGCCGGTGGACATCCGTGAGGTGGCCCAATACACCGAGACAAGCATGACAACGTAGGCTCAGAGTTTCGTACAGAATTGGGCCAACGTCGGCCCAACATTGCAATGTTTACTGGGTTCGTATTTATCTTTTTCATTCTTTGGCTTAGTATATTACACCAAAAGAATACGTTTTAGAAGTCGCATCAAACTCTGCAAGAACAAAAACCTTCATTTTCAACGTTTTCCGAAGCGATTTAAGTTCATCAAGTGACCATATCATCCACTTCTTCAGACGAATGGATCAGTTAGATTAAGAGTTCTGTATCAGATCCAGAACAAGAGTTTACAAGCCGAATACTTTATGAAGTGATTTGTATGACCTTATCATTTTCGTGGCAACTGAAAAATGCTCTTATTTCTCTGGTATATCCGTTTCAATCAAGCTGCGTCTTTTTCTTTTATTATACATGTGAAAATTATTTTCTATGCTGTGCTTGTTGATGACCTCAGATTGCTAAAGCACTTGACCATGGTCGAAAGTCCAGCTTCAGCAGTAAGTTCTGTTTCTACAAGAAGCCCTGAAGCTACAGTTCGCGTTATTGAATCATATGGAATAACTAGACAGATTGGTTGACAATAAGGCACTATCCATTGTTAACCAAATATGCTCTCCCTATAATCACCATGCATAACGCCATTTTGAAAACATATGGGAACATTTTTGCATTGATCGTTAACTTTGGTGCAGAGCTAAATTTATTGTTATTAGTGCAATGTCGAAATGTTGATAGAATATTTTTTTTAATTGTTCTGATTTTTTTTTCGAATACATATGAGCTGATAGTGTTCAAGTAAAAGTATGAAAAATTTCCAGAATGTGTGTTGTGTACTTTTTTCTTCATGCGTAACGGTCGCATGATGAATTTAAATTCTTGGTTCTAGGAAAACTGGGTTTCATTTAATAATTATTTTATTGAAGAACAATAATAGAAAGAGTTGAAGTTATCAATTCATAAATGTGTAGTGTATTTATTATAATTAGCGGATAACATCATTAACAGTTGTAAAACGATACGTAACTTAATTTTGACGTAATTAATTTGACATGAAATTTAAGCGGAAAATTCGGTTTGGGAATTTCGGTTTGATGTATAATTAAAACTTATCAGTTGGATATATCGGGGGCGAGCTCCCCCTGCCAGATCATTAAACAATCATGAAGTGTGCAATAAAACAAATTAGTGGATACAACAAGCTACATAACACCAATTAGAGTTAATTTTTTTTCAATTTAATCTTCATTTATTCAGAGACAGAAAGATTCGGAATCGAAATTTTTCCGTCCACCCTCGTTCTTGCTGCCCCCTATATTCTGCACTCTCATGTTATTGATAAAATGTACTTGTTGTTCGTGTCAGTTGTAATAAAAGGTCCTATAAAATCAAATGAAACTGTTTCAAATGGTGTGTTAGCTACTGGGGCAGACAATAATTTAATTGGTGTATCTAGACTTCCCTTAAGTATCTTGCAAACGTCACATCTTTTAATAAAAGATTCTATGACCGATCTTTCTTGAAAATGATAGTATTTTAGTCGAAATTTAAATAGCGTATGAGCTAAACCACAATGAGTGTTAAAATGTATTGAATTAATTACTAAATTGATCATTTCAGTTGCTATAACATAATTAACAATACTGGCTGCCCTAGTATCTATTTTCCTATGTCGATATAATATTCCGTCTAATATGAAAAACTCAGCTATGTTTTTAGATGTACCTATTTTTTCCTATTTAAAATGTCCATAATTTCCTTACAAGCAAAGTCGTTTGACTGTGCTGTCTTTAGTCTGTTTAAAGTCCATGTTATGTCTTCGTGCTTAGGGATGTAATTCAGAAATGGTTTTTCTTTGTTGATTTTATACAATTTAGATGGATCTGATTCTTGTTCATTTTCTGAGTCTGTTTCTGATTCAATGTCATTGCTGTCAATAATTTGTGGTACATTCGGTTTAGCCCTCGATCTTGTGGTTGCTATAAAACTTTCAATTGAGCTAAAACTTTCATTAGATGGTGTTAAAAAGTTCGCATTCATCTATTGTTTCTTCCGTTAAGGAGGTAATCTACTAAGAGTATCTGCTACCACATTACGTTTACCCTCAAAATATTTAACCGTACAATCATAGGTGCTGGCTTCGATTGCCCACTTTGCCATCGCCGAATCTAATGGAAGTTTATTACCAAAAAACGCGCATAAGGGTTTGTGATCAGTTAAAATGGTTATAGGATACCCTAGACATAGATATTGAAATTCCTTTAATGCTAGATGGATCGCAAGAAACTCTTGTTTTGTTACTGAGTACCTATTCTGAGTAGAATTTAATGATTTACTGAAATAGGCTATGGGTCTTAATGTTTTGCTCCTGGTCGAATCTGACTGTAGCAAAGCAGCGCCGATCCCGATACTTGAACTATCAGTAAATAAATAAAATGGTCTGGAATAATTTGGGTGAGCTAAAACCTTATCTGATGTCAAAATATTTTTGAGACTAGTGAAGCTAGCCTCACATTCGTCAGTCCAGTCAAATTTAGTGTCCTTCCTTAATAGTCTGTATAATGGTTCGGCCTTTTGGCTAAATTTAGGGACGAACTTACGAAAGTAATTCGCAAGTCCTAAAAAACGCTGAAGTTTCTTTACATCTGTTGGTCTAGATGCTTCTCTAAGTTTTTGTTTTGGATGCACCGTATGCCCTCAGTCGTGACTCGATGTCCAAGAAAGTTGATTTCGTGTTTAAAGAATTCACACTTCTCTAATTTTAATCTCAAATGAGCATCACGTAAACTCATCAGCACTTGGCTAATATCATTTAAATGTTGTTCATATGATCGACTAAAAATTAGGATATCATCAATAAATACGAAACATAATTTCCCTAATACTCTATTTAACGCTTTTGTCATAATTGCTTGAAATACTTTTGGACTATTGACATACCCGAAGGGTAATTTGCGGAAATGGCACTTTTTTCCATTTACCGCAAATGCTGTAAGTTTTTTAGATTCTTCAGATATTTTCACTTGATGAAAAGCGCTCCTTAGATCTAAACTAGAAAATACCTTAGACCCTCCTAGTGATCCTAACATGTCGTCTACTCTAGGTAATGGAAACCCTTGTATAAGTACACATTTATTTAGAGATCTGAAATCTCAATAGTTCCTTCTTCTAACATTGATTTATTAACTTCTTCAAGTTGTTCTTGAAATTTATGTGATATTCTATATGGTAGCTGCTATACCCAGAATGAACCAAACTGTCATCTATCTACGCGTGAAGTAAATAATTATTTTCAGTAATATGTCCTCAAATTTTTTCGTTTTATACAGTGAAAAACGGCAAACTATATTTTTTTTAAAGTAAATTGGTTGCAGCATTAAATCGAACTTAGAATGCAGAATATATAAGATCAAGCACGTTACTACCTAGCAATATATTCGCACCGTTAGGTTAAACATTCAACTATACATTTTTCTTTCAACTCTAATATCAAATTTCCATAATGAACAGTATAAAATTTTCCCACCGCCGTGGTCATACTCCACAGTCTCAAATGCATTTCTATTGGTTAGTCCTATTTAAGATAAATTTGTTCCCTGTGATATTACTCAGCCTATTACCTAGATAGCCGCGACAGCAGGCACCAACTGATGTGCAACAATCGCAGTGAAGAGAGAAGCGTACATTATGATTATAAATAGATAACCTCGTAAGTTTAGTTAGTTATACACCTTTGTGCGTGAAGGTCGCACGATAAATTCGCTACCTATTATAAGAATTGTATCTGCTCAACATAAATATATAAAAATATATATGAATATTAGTGTTGGTATAGAATTGTAACCGGTCCAATTATTGTTACATCGCTCGTTTGCAACCACAGTCTCCTAACTCTAAAATAGCTATTTTTGGTACTCGTAATTTACGTGCATTTCATGATATATCGTTAGAAAAAATTTAGCCTCTTCAACAGTCAATTTTTGAGCTACCAAAAAGTCAATATTTTACGATTTATATAATGTCTATGTATATGGATAATTCAAAAACACACTTTTGTGTTTATGACGTTGTTCTTGCAAATGAGCGATATTCTAAATATCTCTACATCATTATGTGTAGTACGAAAAATTTTGATACAAAAAATATACATCGTCTTTTCGGTAGTAAATAATTTTAAGAATGTTGTACAATGTGCATCACTAACGATAGAAAAAATCATATCAATAAACATATTTAGGTGAAAATTTGTAAAGGCCAGCAACCCTAGTCTTTTTAATATGTCCACATATACACTGTGTCCACCAAAAAACTATCCACTGCTATGATTCTACATGTTCATTGTTCTCCATTCCACGATAATATGCTTAATGAATTGCAGGTAACGTAGATAAATTATTAAATTATACATAAAACTTATAGCAGTGGATACATTTTTGGTGTGCGGAAACAAATATTCGTATACATGAAAAATTGTATTTTTATGTCTGATGACATAACTATAACAAATTTTGGTACATTATATTGTATAAACATGCATTACTATTAAGTAATAATAAACTTAACTGCATTTTTTTACTGGTAAAAAAATTTTTCGTATATAACAAAAAACAAATTATCTTAATTTAACAGTATGAATTTCTCTCTTTTTATTGAGTTCAACAGCTTTGCAGTCTATTCCTGCACAGTGCGCACGCCATTGCAATACATCAACGTTATTTTCAGCAAACCGTTTTCTTGTAGATGTCTCGCAATGGTCAAGTCAGTCCCCAGACTTGAAATCAGAGAAAATTCAATGCGATGTTTGAAAATTCACATTGGGAAAAGAGCACCAACAAATATCAAGAACATTGAATAATAATGTGACAAAATACCACTCAATGTGTGCAAATATTTAATTGATACTTCAGGAATAAACTGGTAGCTGTTGATCGAACTCAATAAAAGATATACCTACATAAAGTACTGTTAAATTGAGTTAATATGTTTTTTTTGTTATGGATTAATACTTTTTACACTATTATAAATGAAAAAATGCATTCACTTCTGTTTTAATATTATTAATAGAATATATTTATATACTTCAAATCTGTTTCAGTCACAAGTCTTACACACATACAATTTTTCTTTGTACGATTTTTAGTTATTGTATTGAAATTATATAAAAGCCAGATTCTTGAATCCCCCCCCCCCTCCCCCCCTCCACTGAAAAAATTCCAGTTCAATGACTTCTTGTATATGATCATGTGTTTATACGTTTTTTCATAGTCTAATAAAATTGAATTAAAAAAAAGTTAGAAGTTCAATCATTAAATTCACCAAATGATGAGCATGAAAAGCATTCACGTTAAGAAATTATTCCAATGAAGAGGAGTTCTCTTCTCCGCCCTAAGGATCACACCTTTCAATGGACTCGCCAGGTGAAGATTCAACTCATATCTGCTTTTGATTAGCTAATCAGAATCAATTAAATGGAATTCTTTCAGTTTATTCAATAATTTAATTCATCTCAAAATAATCATTCCAATTGCTCAAATATTTCTCAGAATCATTACTATTCCAGAAACTATGGCCAATCGAATCACATCCTGAAAAGTGCCTATCCTTCCATGGAGTTTGAGAAAGGAAACTTCGCTGAGTTCGTCAAGGCTAACAATACTGAGAGGTGCAGAAATGTAGCATTGGTAGGTACAGTTAATGCCATTGATAAAGTTAAATATCATTGTATGAATAAGGTTACAGTTGGGATATAACTGGAATAGAGTCAACTACTCAACTTGCATTATGATAGCTATCTCTTCTGAGTGTCCGCCTAAATCCTTTGTTTTAGAAAATCAATTGAATACAAGATTCGATTAATCGATTCGAGTTATTATTATTTAGTTATTAGTTGTTATTTTTATTTAGTTATTATTTTAATCTGAAACAGAGTCTAATTCATAAAGGTAATCAAACAAAATAATCAGCTATCTAACCTCATTCATAATATCGAATAACCTCTAAAGATTTAGAGATGAATGACACCATCCTAAAGCGGTAGATTAATCATGAAGGCAGTTGATTTATCAGATCGATACATGCAATGTTCTAAAATGTACAAATAACTCTTCCATAGTCCTGTGATTTGAGTACTCGGGAAATAACTTACGGAGAGCTGAAAGACAGGATAGCACGATGGGGCGCCTTCCTTAAAAAGAAAGGACTTAAGAAAGGTTCGGTAGTTGCAGTAGTATCACCCAACACAGTGGATTACCCTGCCATCATCTTCGGAAGTGTGAGAGTCGGGGCAATTTTCACCGGTGCTAATTCTACCTCCAAGGCTTGTGAGTTATTTTATGTGTAATATATGAGATTATATAATACTCATCTGTAAATGATAATTAAGTATATCAATCCAATATAATTTACCTGATTTCAGCTGAATTAGCTTACCAGCTCAAAGATTCTGAAGCTTCCATGGTAGTGTGCTACGGTCCTCTAGAAGGAGTGGCAAAAGAAGCACTGACTAGTAACCAGCAGGACGTACCTCTCTACTCTATGGGGCCAGAATCCCCTTCTAAATTACCAAGAGTTGAAAATATTTTGAACGATGAATCTTTAGGATTCGCAGAGCCTGCAAAAGTAATACTTATCACTAAATTTCTCAATATGCATATTTATTTAATAAAGAATTGTAGTTGAGGAGCACAAAGGAAAATATTTATAGGTGTACTATAGATGTATATTATTAATGAATAGTACATAGTTAGGTAGAATTAACATAATAATAATGTTTAGTCTACAGTTAGATGGTACAGAAACAATGTCCTTGATGTACTCTAGTGGAACCACAGGTCGGTCTAAGGGAACAGTAATGTCCCACAACGCTAACATAGCAAACATTCAGATGATGATGCATCCCGATTTTTTCAGCAATTCACACTCCACCGGTGAGTAATCTATTTAGACTTATATGTACATCAATCTTTTGATCGATACTTTGATCAGTTGGTAGATTAGATTGTCGTCAGGGTGCTTTTTTAGTTTTAGCCAAGTATTTTGTCTTATAATTTTACAACTGAATTAGTGAACACTCTACAAATTCTAATTGATAGTGGTTTAAAGTTATAACTTATATTAAAAAATTGCTTTCAGCTCAAAACCAAAAAAGTACGATTCAGTTTCTTCCGCTCTCCCATAGTGGTGGTTTGACTATCGTGACGTCAGTTGCTTCAACTGCTGGACTCAAATTACATAACGTGACTAAATTCGACCCTTCAACATTCCTAACTTACTTGAAAGATAAGAAAGTGAGTTGATCTAGTTTCATTATTTCAAGTTTCTGTTGTTAATAATAACAACAATAAATAATAATAAAATACAATATAATGCGGTATACAAACTATACACAGAGATATTGGTGACCGGTATATTCCATTTTAGGTATATTCCACCCCGGTATATTCCACCCAGGTATATTCCACCCTAGGTATATTCCACCACGGTAAATTCCACCCCATTTTACATGTTAGGTTTGCTTAGTTATTAATATTAGTCATTTATTAATATTATATATAATACTAGGTAACTTGCATTTTCACTGTATCCTATTATACCTTTTGCTGGCTAATCACAAGCTGTATACATTTTTCACTACACATGTGACAGAACAGCAGAAAGAAAGGTTGTGTGAATGCTCTTTATCAGTTGAGGTTTTTAGATTTTCAATCTCAAGCTGATTTTCTTTCATATCGCCAACACAAAGGCGATATTAATTGTAAGATGAGGTAATGCAGTACTTCTTGTTATATTTATTTCATTTTGAATTTGGTATTTTAACTTCTTGTAAAAGTAATGGTTTTGAACGAAGGCTTTTTTCTATGTTTTTTTTTTTGACCAGGAGGTTTTCGATAGGGAGGTGAGGATTATTGTACAGGGTTTTAAGACTGGGAGGTTATTGCCTTTTTTACAATGAGAGATTTTGACCACGGGGAATTTTGTCCTAGAATTCAAAACAGCAACTTATAAGCAAAGAGCGAAAACATTGAATGGGTTGTCTCTGCCAGTCTATCCCTTCCACACCTCATCCAACCATTGTTGTAAGAGCACAAATGCAGTTTCATGTTAAAAAGGAACTAATATTAATTTGTTCAACACGTAAACTTTGAAATAAACTACCATATTAAGAATATTTGTAATTCTATTAGAATAAAATTTCAATTGACTTGAGCTACCTCTAAATATTGTCAGAATGTTTCAGGATATTGTCCGAGTTATTTTTTTATCGGTACGAATTATTTAACAAATGACAACCTAAAAATATAATCTTTTAATTTTTATTATCACCCAAATGAGCATTGTCACAGGGGTGGAATATACGGTATACCTAGAACTAGAGATATTATACTACAGTAAGATACACCACTCTCGGAAATTCTGTTTTAAAAAGTACCATCTTGATTTGAAAGCGGGAACTAAATCAACAGCAATATTTGGTGTTGATCAAACACCATTGAAAGTTCCAGTGTTAAGGCAGAAGTTATACGGTTATACTGGATCAACAGAAAAATTATTCTGAAATATCTTAATACTTTTATTACCTAACATTGAAAGATTTTATACCTAATTTCTAGTTCCCGCTTTCAAATCCAGATGGCGTCACAACCCATTTTTAAAACAGAAATTTCCGAGAATGGTGTATCTTACTGTAGTATAATGTCATTGCTATACATATGTAGATTGATTCCATTTTTTTTCTTGACACTATCATTAATAGTGATCCTTTTTCTTGAATTACCAAACATTATCTCTCATTGATAACAGTTCATTTTCAAGAGTCCCATTTTTAAATTTTAGGTCACCAGTGTAGTTCTAGTGCCACCCATCCTCAACTTCTGCCTCACCAACCCACAATTCACGAAGGATCACTATGGTCACTTAGAACATATTCTTTCTGGGGGAGCTCCTGTGTCGCCAACTGCCGTGGAGCAATATAAAGAGCGTTTTGGAGAAAACCTCTTCATTCAACATGGTGAAATATAAGAAGAGGAAGTAGCTAAGCATGGCAATATTCAATTGGTC
The DNA here is from genome assembly GCA_947561585.1 of Caprella mutica. Lineage (NCBI taxonomy): Eukaryota > Metazoa > Arthropoda > Malacostraca > Amphipoda > Caprellidae > Caprella > Caprella mutica. The sequence goes on from CANNZV010003595.1 coordinate 33,716, forward strand.
GTGACAATACGCATTATGTCTTATTAATAAACTTGTGTTAAAATTCCATGTCATAGGATATGGAATGACAGAAACTCTAGAGACGATCATGGATAGCAAAGATGGTCTCAAATTGGGTTGCTCGGGTAAATCGTAAGAGTTCCCATATAACTAATTCCACGATATATACATATTCATGACTTACTTAAATAACAGCAAAATTTGCAATGTGGCAGGAATAAAAATTAAGGATCTTTCTTATAAACATAGGTAAGTTACTGCCTACCGTTGAAGTGAAGGTGGTCGACGTGAACACCGGAGATTCTCTACCAGCCAACAAGGATGGAGAAATCTGCATTCGTACAATAACTGTGAGTGTTTGTACTTTACTTGATCAGACTCTATTGATTCTGCTCTCTATATTTCCAAAGAGTCCTGACGTTTCCACACAGACTTTTTGTAGTATCCTTTTATTAAGCATTTAAAATATGTTTTATCAGAGGATGAAGTACTACCTTAACAACGAAGAAGCTACCAAAAGTACTATAGACGAAGAAGGTTGGGTACACTCAGGAGACGTAGGCCACTACGATGAAGATGGCTACATTAGAATAGTTGATAGGATCAAAGAGCTCATCAAAGTTAATGCTTATCAGGTCGGAGTTTTAAACTTCATAACTTTTTTGATTCAGAATCTATTCCAAGTCATATAATTATATATTTATAGAGCTGTATAGTGTATACATCTTAGTTCGTCTTTTTATTGGACACACATATGTAGTTCAATAAACATTATATATTTCTCTACCTCATATCCCAAGTGAATAATTCTGAAGGAATTTATTTTAAGGTTTCTCCTAGTGAAATCGAGAGCATTATCCTCAAGATTCCTGAAGTGGCTGGAGCAAGTGTAATAGGAGTACCACACGATAAGCTGGAAGAAGCCCCAAGAGCATATGTGACCACCACGCAACCAATTGACCAACAAAAGGTGACTTTTTACTCACAACTTTGATTTGATTATAATCGAAATGTAGATATCTTTTAACAGTTAGAAATATCCACTAATGTAAATTTGAAATAATTCAGGTTATAGACTACATTGAATCAAAATGTGGAATACTGCAACATCTTAAAGAAGGAGTTAGATTTATTTCTCGGTTACCTAAAAATGCAACTGGCAAAGTTATGAGAAAAGAGCTCGTGAAGATGGCCCAGAAGGAGTGAAGAGAAAAGACTGCAAACATCAAGGACTAATGAAAGTGATGATAAACTTTGACACTTTCACGTTATCGTCTGTAGTTCAATAATAATGGTGCAAAATTAAGAAAAATACGATAGAATACTCATCTTTGAAGCTTATTCTTAATTCTTGATTCATATATCGTTGATCAACCAAAGCTTTTTCTTCAAGCGCATTACTTGGGTCGCTCTTCATTTCTGAGAAGAAAAATAATTGCAGGTTAGGAGATGAATCTCCACGAGTTATTTGATGGCCATGTTTGATTTGTGAGGTGAGAGGGAAGCCATTTTGGTTCGTCAATGACAAATGAATCGAGAGCGTATTCTTCTAATTCCTGATTCAACTGAAATCAAACGTAGACAACACATGAAAATATAGATAATAAAGATAATGAAATGAATAATTTATTTAAATTTGTATTTCTTTTCCTCATTAAAGTTATTCGAATGATTTTGTCAACTGCGGAGTCATTTGAAGTTCTTCAAATTATCTAGGAGCATTGTTAACAAACTGCATTTTATTCGCTCTCTGACTGAAAGCGATGGACATATCAGAACCTCTATAAGAGTTGGCTGAAAACTTAGAATAATTTATTGCGTCTATTCCTGCTAGTTATAGTTTTGAGCTTTTTAAGTTTTGTAACTTGTTTTTCACTGGCCCAAGACAGAAAATTTTTGTTGGTTTACCCTTGCACTCTCTCAAAGACCACAGGTCTTCTCATGTAAGTCATAATATCATTGCATAGGTACATACATTTAAGGAGTCTACATCACTATAAACACAAGATATCACTTTTGGCTTGGTAAATTTCATTGTATTTTTTCAAAGCATTAAAAAATTATCCTCGGATATGATAGTATTTTCGATGCTCATAACATGTATGTATATTGTTTGACTTCTATCTGAAGATGTTTAAAATAGTATTTTAAAATAGTGTTTTAAAATATTATTTTTAAATAGTATTTTATCAATGTATTTTTTGATGTAATCGTTCAGGAATTATACCTCATTTCATGAATATAAATACATTTCATCTAATTTTTTTAGAAAATCCATAAAGGTTGTGATTTTCAATTTTGTACAATGTGTTTCCTTGGACTAATTACAATCTTACAATATAATTTTATAATTAATTTCCAATCAGATAATTTCAGTATGTATTAAATAAAACTACTTATAGACTCAGTCAATGCTGGAATAGTTTTACAGGAAGGTATTTGTTTAGAAAAAATATTTCCTAAATTTAACTTAATATTAACATTTTTAACTTAATATTACCAATTTTAACTTAATATTAAGAATCTTTACAGGCTAAGCATTTACAGCATTACTAACTTAAATACCATAGTTACGTAAATTACTCTATTTCGTAGCGAATAGCACCAGGTTAGCTAGGTAATGATATCCATTGTCAGCTAGAAGAAGTTTGTTGATTACTGGAAAACATATCTACCAATATTGATCCAAGTGGCGACATTCATAAACACTTCAAGTAAATGATACGAAATGATTATGAACACTATTCAATAAAGTCTGGTTAGATTATTTATTCACATTCATTAGATTCTCTATTCAGAAGGAACCCGTTTACACCTTCATTGTGAATCCATTTTATCATCATTGCACCTTCAGATGTTCAGTAAGAAGGTTTGACATTTTATTATTTAATGAAATTTCTATGGTATTCGTGAGTAGAGGAGTATGGCTCACCAGTATATATATCTATGGCTACTATCCACAATTACTCTAGTTTCTGCTTCCATGATAGTCATCGATAGAGGTGAGTGAAAAATATTATATGAATCATCACATGTATGGGAATGGAAAACAAATTATATTTTGAGCTTCATATTGGGAGAATATAAGCTACAGTATGATATTTAATTCAATATATTTCCGTTTACAAAAATTGTGAGTGAAATATATTGTACTTTATAGTTTAAGATATCAATCAATAGACATTAGGTGATCTAGGATCAAATAAAGTAAATCGTCTTGCCGCAAATCATTGCCATCACCTCCGACATGACTGACATTGACTGTTATAGTGAGTCACAACGGAAAACCTCCGCAGATGCACTGACCAACCACAAAAATTAAAATTCCCATCGGAAAATTAACAGTTATAATATCATCTTTTATTTAATATAAATTCCATTGAATTATATCTGGATGTAATATTAAAAGCCGGATCTATTAAAGTATGCAGAATTTTATCAAAGTAATCTTTCATTTTTCACTAATGTATTTTTAGGTTCGAAATATTTAGAAAAACTAAGAGCCTCTCCAATAAAATATAATCCGCAATACTCATCCGAATCCAAGGATATCCCATAATGGGGTGAAAATATCGGTAGAATATTGATAGAAAGCAATTCGAACCTTTTAAATTATAATTTCCTGAGTATTGAAAGTTATAGTATTGAATCTGATTCTCTTAATGGTATCCACACATAATATCCTATATTGCGAAAGTCTGGTTACACGGAACATGGAAAACTGCCGAAGCGGAAAACTGCCAGGCAGAATACTGCCAGTCACTTACTGGCAGTTTAATGACTTTAGTCCAAAATGACATTTAAATTTGTAAAAAAAAGCCGTTCGCCATTCTTTAAGGAGCTAAGGGGACATTCATTTTTACAGTAATAACTATGTAGATATGGGATTAAATAATATTCAAAGGAAAATAATATTTTAACAAAGCTACCTTATTAAACTCACAGTAAACGAAACTTAAGTACACACAAAGAAATTTTGATCACTATTTTTAACGTAAATATTTGCTAAGTACGTTTAAAAAACTGAATAAGTTATAGTTTGTGTCGGCTGATTTGTGATAACTAGCTAATTAGATATTCTCACAATAATATAATTTTAGATTATACAATAAATTAAGTGAATGTCTAGTCAACTTATATGTATGTTCTATATTTATTACATTTACAATTTTATTCACCATCTCGATTACACAACACCTTCATTTTTATGATATTCATTTATATGTAAAAAGTATTATTAAATAATATGCACTCCAATTCGATCGAGTAAAATTGTCAGAGAATTAGGAATGTAATAGCAGTTTAATAATCATTGATGTTGGGCTGCAAATTCTAAATATTTCACGAACATCGATTGAAGTTGTGTTATAATGAGTACAAGCGAATATATAGGCTTGAATGCTTGTTCAAGCTCCAATTATAAACACAAAAATTACTAATTAGAGACTATAAACCCGTTGTGAACTGATGAAATATAGATAGGTTGTGTAAAAAATGAAATTGTACTCTGTCGCTAATACAATTATTTCTTTGTTTCTATTTTTTAGTATTTTCTAAGGAAGGTTTTAGATTTTGATTTCTATATTGAATTTGTAATATTTATATAGTGATGTAATAAAAAATCTAATAAATTTGTCTACAATTAAGTATTATTTTTGTTTTGTAAATTAAGTAGAAATGAATGTCACCTTAACTCCTTAACGAAGGGCGAACGGCTTTTTTTAATTCAAATGTTATTATTGACTAAATTCATTAAACTGCCAGTAAGTGATTGGCAGTTTTCCGCCTGGCAGTTTTCCGGACACGAGTTACACATATAATAGACGATTTAAGGTTGCACACACACCGGGCACACTTTGGTCTTGTGATCCAATGAGCAAGAATGGAACGATATCAGTACCTTGGGCGTTGCAGCAGAAGAGGAAACCGATGTTCCAAAAACGAAACGTGGAAAATGGTCAAAGGGTTTCTGGAGCATTCAACGTTTGTACACACCAAACTTAGTTTAACCAAATGATCTTAAAAACATTCTACGCATGGTTGCTGAATCCTAGAATGAGATATTACAATTGGTTGTGTTCCTAATTGAAAAAAAAAACTACAAAACTGCCTCAGCCTATCTACATATGCACGGAGCATTTATTAATTACTCTGAGTTACCTGACTATGTGATAAACATTTGAATATCTGAAAACTTTAAATATTGGGGAAACAAATAGACTTGTGCAATAAAATATCAAGCAGAATTTGACTCACGGTTCAGCCAATACAATTGTGCAAGTCATCAATATCGCCCTTACATGGTTAAATTAATTGTTCAATTCAGTATATTGATAATGAAAGTGCACAATATAATTGATCAAGTATGGGACTCGATGCCAGTCATTTAGTTACAATATTGGTTGTATGGCAAAGCAAAAATTCAAAATCTACAAATACCACCAAAACTCAAGCTTTTAAAGCTTTAACGTAAGACTCCAATATGCCTCCCAATTCATTACATTCTTTTGGGAATTGTTTGAATACCAATGGATCAATGGATTAACTCATTAAATACTGCCTAAAATAATCTCTTGCATCCCTATCATCTGTCATGAGTAATATTAGAAGCAGAGCTAATTTGAGTGCTAAGGCACCAATAGGTGTTACTATGCTGAAACAATGGGATTGAAATGCACGTAAAATTAACTACTATAATTTTTATTCTGTCAATTTCATGCAAAAAAATTATACCCCGAATTCATAAGCTAGTTAAGAATAACACGTAAACTATGAATTCCACGAGTTTGGAATTCTGTCACCATAAGACGAATCCAGGGTAATTATTGTGGAATCACCTCATTCAATTACGAATGAGACATGATTCCAAGCAACATTGAAAAGAGGAACCGACGAGAGCCCCACTCTGCCCAGCTGTTGGACCTCACAAACTGGTCCAATTAGGGTTATAAAAGGACCAAATGAGGATCCAAAGAGAGCTTATTACCCTGCAAATGCTTGTAAATGAATTGAACTCATAACGCACCCTTAGGGTCATTTTGAAAGACCTCATTTATCAGTCAATTTTTTTAAGGCCTTTGTCATACGCATGCTAGTTTGCTAAATGTGGGATCTATTGTTGCAATTATTTCTTAATTTTTATCTCATGTTGAATCACAATTGCATATATCAGATACTATTAGAATGTGTTTTCGAAATGTGAAGAAAGTCAAGGGAGTTTATATCTTCTCACCTTTTGAAAGCTACCTTTCATATGCAGCCCCCCGCGGAAAGTTCTTCTGTTTGTCTAAATTTTCATAATTTGCAATACAAAGACATTGTTAAGTGTTAATAATATATTTAAGAGGTAATATCAGTCGTGTGAAATCTGGATAGATAAATTCAACACAATATGTTAAAATAATTTAATTATATTGGCTCTTAGGTTTTTATCAATTCTGTAATTCTTATCTAAATTAAATACCAATTAATATAGTTTTTATTAATCTATTTTTTCAAAAGAATATAATAGATATCCTAACGAAATCATTCCTCTTAAACAAAGCAGTATACAACATACTCGATCTATAATTCCAAATGATAATTAATAATATTAATTTTGATACAAACTATATTTGATATTCTTATCCTGGCTAGATTTTAATAGACTATTTTATCCATTTTAATATTAAATGATTAGTATTTGTTTAAGTTACCAAATCAATATTTACTTTAAAAAAATTCTAACTAAAATAGTATCTAATTTAAGTGATTCAAAATCCGTTATAATTAGAAACAAATTACAGCCTTGATGAAAGACAAATGACTAACAAAAGATAAAATAATTCAATCAATATTCAACACGTTGTGTTTTTCTAGACTGATTTCTTTCGACTGAAATTATCATTATTAGTAACACTTCATAATGTCCAGAATTTCTTCTCAGTGGGTGGGTCAATCACACTTTAATTTTTGCGTCCTGAGGTTTTAAACACTACTTGCGATTCAAGTGGTCGAATCAATATCGGTCAGATGCATTTTTACACCGCTTGCTCTTTTGACGCCCACCAATCCCTGATGTGGCATTGAATCAAAAGTTCAATGGTCTTCTGATTTTAATATGATAGTTGTTACTTAATATATATGCTGAAAGTTTGTATAGTTCTATTTTTAAAAATATTTTTTTCTTCTAAAGATCCTCAATCCTCATATGAATGCAGTCCTGATCAACCTACATTGAGACAATTGCGTCACAATGAAGTTTACTCCATCATGATTACTCCTTACGATAATTCAGGTAAGAGTTCTATTTTATTATCATGTCTCGATAGATTTTTTTATAAAATCCATGATTTTTATGTATAGATATAATTCAATATCCTCATATATGTATCTATATTTTAGAAGAGCCGGAACCTGTTTACCAGTTCCCAGGCAACCTAACAGACAACGGAGAACCTTCTAGTGAGTTTTCTATCTGTTTGTGGTTCAAACTATACGAGAAATCAGACATGGATTATATTGCAGTAGTGATGTCTGAGATCATTCCATCACTTTCTCTTAAGAAACAAATCATCTACTTTTTAGTATTAGGAGGTGAGCTTAACTAGTACTTGAGATATTGTTAAATATATTCATTAGACTACAGAATGACACTGAAAGTAAGTTATCGTATATTTTTTTGATAGGCTACGCAATTTTCGTTGACTAATTTGGCTGTCTCCCTTTATATCATTTTCATCTGTAATCAGAGAAGAACCTCGCCATATTAGTAATACTTTTGCTAATATTCATAACGAACAGAAATAATTAATATTACTTGCATAGTATTCGACGATATGAGTACCGTAAAACGGGGTCATAACTAATCCAGAGGTAATTGACGGAAAATTCGTTTGAATTGTTTTATCTCCTTATGTATAAATACTAATTTCAATAAATTTACTACGAAACTGATAACACCGGTTTGAAGTTTTTTCGGAATCTCTCTTGTTTTGTACATACTTTCAAATATAAATTTAATTGTTATAATCTTATTTATTTTTGGTCAAATAATCCGAAAATCATAACCGTCTTTTAGAAATCAATATCTTTTGAAGATGGACCAACAATTGGTCTCCGACAATTGGGCCCAGGAAAATTGGGCCACAGGAAAGTTAGGCCCCAAGGAAATTGATTTTTTGCCAGAATTTTTTTGGGAGCAAATCGGAGCAAATTTCAGCAATCGTTGCTGACTGTGATAAAAATTCTCATTTACCAAATCTTGAGTCTATTTCTTACCAATTTACTCTGCAAAAATGAAAGCAGTTTTTATAAATTTTAGGAGAAAAATTTGACGATCATGTATATTGTTAATATTTTTTAGTTATGATGTATTTGATTCAAGATTAACTTAAATTCAGTTTCATATATATAATCAGTCTTAAAAAATTGTCATTTTTGAATTTCACTATCATTTTGCTATTGCCAATTTCTCCTAAAGCTGTCTGTGAAGAGGGATGGCGTCTCTTGGGTCCCGAACTGTTGTAATTGCATGTATTGTCTATCTTCTTTTGCTAGGGTTATGCTCTTAAACTATGAGGTCTTACATTTCTGAGTTAGGTTGGATTTATTTACACTAAACTATTCGTTTTCCTCTTCCATCCGTGAGTTCAGCCATTGGTGCTGTATAGTGTTTCCCTTTTCGTCACATTAATTCATTGATAAGTGACTGCATTCACGGAGTAGCTTTTCTGCATTCATGAGCTTGTCATCGACTGTTAGTTGGTTACATTTTTCGTGAAGCCGCTTTCCTTTCTTACAGCTTCTTCCAGTTTTTTGTACTGAATTTCTTCTTGACGTTAGCGATATGATTACAAGCATACGTTAAACCCCACTAAATTAATTAATATCTATTCTATATAGAGTTAAAAGACTGGTAACATTATACCCCGACCTTGAAACATTAAATAATTTAAATATTTTGTTTGCATTTTCTTTCATAAAATGGTAAATCTAAATAGGAACTGTTAATTATTATTTACGCATTTTTATCAGAGTCTACTCTATTAATTTAATTGAATACCATTACTACTGTAATTACAATTAACACTACTTTATTGTGTCTCTGTCGAAAAAAAATATGGGCTCAATTGTCTTGGGGCCCAATTGTCCTGGGTTAAATTGGCGACATGCCCGATTGTCGGTCCACCCTTTTTGAGTTATGAGGGTTTGAAGTTATTTGTTTCCCATCTATTACTGAAGGATTAATTACTCTAAGAGAACTCCTGTTTTCAATGAAAATATTCAAAACATTATATATTTTGCATATGAAACTGAAATTTAGTGTGTTGTATCCGCTTGTTTGTTGTGTTGCACACTTTATGTTTATATTATGACCTGGCAGGTTAGTAGGTTATACTGTCATTCAGGGCTAATTGGTGACTGCAGAGTAAGCACCACGAGTGAATAATTTTGCACTCATGTTGGTCATTCCTCCAAACCATTGTTGTCTATCACTTTAATATATTATATATTACGAAAATTTAATTTGACTAATTTTGAACACACAATTTCATAATAAACTTCAACACATATATCAATCATTCATTTTTCTACTTATTCTGTTTAAGTATCAAGAGGAAAAGTGACCGTCATGACTCGTAACTGCAACATTCACTACAATGAATACATTCCCACAAAAACATGGACTCACATGTGTGTGTCATTGAATGAAACCATTTCAACTTACGTCAATGGTAGAATATTGGATGCTGATCAACCTTGTCACATAAACTATACTGAAATATTGACAAGATACAAAAGTACACTCTTCTACGGAATTGGACCAGTCACGGAAGATTTCATGGATGGTGGTATTGCTGATTTACGACTGTTTTCAAAAACACTTTCAGCTGAAGAAATTCGGAAGATCTTGAATTTCGAAAGCAAGACGAATGATTACATACAAGGAATAACCACAGACTGCTCACAACTGCCATCTGTAGTGAGCAAAGAGATCATATCAAAGATTCAACTATCAAATTATAATTCAGAAATTATGATATTACATGTAAAGGAGGCCTACAATTTCTTCGATGCAGTAGAAGTCTGTAAAGTCTTTGGAGGAAATATGCTAAACTTTTCTACCGCTCTTAATACTATCAATCTAAAGAATTTTTCTGAACATATCCTACGAAAATTTCTGATTGAAATCTGGCTCTACAACGATATGGACGATAGTGACTGCTTAGAGGCATCAGGAAATACTTGGAATATAAATTTCATCGGGTGCAAAAATGATTCTGTTAGAAATTTCGTTTGTATAATTCCTCGATCGACTAAATATAAATTAGTCGGTCTTTCCAAAGTAACTTATATGACACTAAAAAATGAAGATGAAGTGTTTCTTTCAGATGAAAACCTTCAAATAGACTTTGGAAGTGAACGTATTGTCATTAGTGGATTTTTCGACAACAATATTGAACTGACAACGGAAAATCATAGGTCGTTACCAAATATTATGGGACGATTATCAAATTGGCGCTCTTCGAAACCTGGTGATCCTCTTCTTACTTTGACTGTTTCTACTTGTAGATTTGACCAATTCTCCTGCGATAACGGCCAATGCATAAACATCAATGAGACATGCAACTTCCACCACGAGTGTCGTGACAGAAGTGATGAACGCTATTGCAACCACACGCAATTGCGACCAAAATTATATTTCAATGGTTTGTCTGGTGGAGACCCATTACTCGTATCAATAATAATATCTTTTATGGGTATATCTGATGTACATTTGGATCAAGGTACTGCGACCATTTTCTTATTTCTATCTGTTGAATGGAGTGATCCTAGAGTTATCTTCCACAACCTCAATACGGAAAACCTGGTCTACATTTCCCCTACGGATGCTGCATTTTACTGGCAGCCAAATATAGTAATGTCAAACGTTGTACAAGATGATGCCCATCGTTTTTCTTTCTCCAAAACACTAAAATCACCAGTTTTTCTAAAACCTATTCGAAAAGGTACTCCTTCTATTTTCGAGAGCAAAGAAGGTAATTGTTTTTCCAGTGAAATAAATCATTTGTATTTTTAAGAAAGTTAACAATCTTTTCCTATACAGTAATGGCCTACACCGGTGATAAAGTAAAAATAAATGGTTCAATAGCAGACAGACTTACATTGGACTGTAGTTTCAATTTGATGGTCTATCCATTTGATGTACAAGTAAGAATTTTATATTTACTGATTTGTTAACAATTTAATTATTTATTGTACTGACGCACTTCCATTTCGATAAAACTATCATAGGAATTCATGTGTTCAATAATAAAGGATTTACACAAGGTAAATAAAGATTATTAGAAATTGAAAATTTAGGGCCAACTCATTTATGAAACTCAATCCAATGCTTATCTCATCCTCAGAAATGCAAATTCCTGGTCACTATTGTTAATGCTATAAAAGTTGATGCAATTTGGAATTCTGAAGATTTTATAGTTTATTCCACATATATGGATATGGAACATCCTATCTATTCTCTGGTTAGTTTCAAGGGACATGTTTGTAATGAAACTTTTGGACGACACCAAATTGGAAACACGGTTAGTGCATTTATTTTACGATATATTTAGATTTTGTAAATAGTTAACTAACATTTCCCCTGATTCAGATTGCAATTGAGCTGATGTTTGAACGCAATTTTGGAAGTCACATCCTAATGACGTTCATTCCGTGCATTATTATTGAAGTGATTGGCTTGAGTGTTTTCGCTATTCCTCTCGATGATTTGAGCAGCAAACTGACAGTGAGCGTGTCAACTCTCATTGTTATGGCCACCCTCTTCTCTCAAGTGAGATGAACGAATCAACAGAATGAGTTAACTTTCTTGGTATACAAATATTAAACTTTGAAACTTCAATTTTTTCTTTTCCAGACAAGTACCACTTTGCCGGATTCTGCTTCTCCAAAGCTTATTGACATCTGGATGTTCAGTCACGTGCTCTTTTTGGCAACAGTGTTCCTACTCCAGTTGGTGGTTCATTCTGTGTATACGCGGGAGACACGCAGTGTCGAAGAAAGTAGTAAGGTTAGTATAATAATGTAACCTACAGGGTATATAACGAAAATGAACAATAGGTGGCTGATTAACCCAACAAACATATGAATGTCGATTCGATGCCGTTTGCTGTCGAATTCGTAGCGCTAACGATGGGTATCGACTTAGTAACCATTTCGACTCATAGTAGATATCGGAATGTCTGTTTCTAAATGATATCTGAATTTAAACTTCGAGTAGAAACACGAAAACCGATACGTGGTTTTAACAGCATCATCTTGACGTCGGCATGTCTGTTTCCAAACGATATCTGAATTTATACGTCGACCAGAAGTGCGAAAACAGATACGTAGTTTTAAAAAAATAGTTTCAAATTTGAAATTCATTTTCTTCTCATCTTCCTGTTTTATAATACGTAAAGAAATGTAGGAATTATTTCTATTCAATTGGATTGTACCTTTCTATAGCGTAGTGCTCCCTTTAAAATTAATACACTTATAACTTATAAGGGACTACGGCAGTTGTAAAGGTACGATAAGGCATTAGCACGCTAGTGCGATTGTACAATGGATCAACGTAAAGTAAGCGATATTGGAATATCGGTTGTTGAACAGTGTTCCTCCAGTACCGTGAAAATGAAATGGATAACTAATCAAGTGATTTTTCGATGGCCAGTGCATTTATTGTTATGAATCTATTCTAAACTGCTTGTTGTAAATAAGCCCCGAGGGGTTCCTGAAGCTGTCTTTGGTGAATAGAAGAGAAGTGGGGTGACGTCCCTTGGGACCCAAACTGTTGTAATTTGAATTATGTATAGTCTATTTTATGTTTATCATGTTTTTAACTCTTCATGCAGTTTTAGAGGATAGCGTTTGGGTTATGCTCTACAATTACGTATGAAGTCTTAGATTTTCTGTTAGGTAGGCTCGTAGACTTCATTTACTATTACCTTTTCATTTCCCTCTTCCATCTTGAGTGCAGACACCGGTGCTTGTGACCATTTTTGTCACATTCCTCGGTAATTGTGACAGCATTCACGGAGTAGCTTTTCAGCATTCATGAGCGTCGTGACTTCGTCCATGGAGCCACTTTCCATTCTCACTGCTTCTTCCAGTCCCTTAATTGTATTTCATTTCCTTTTGACGTTAGCGACATGGCCTTTGGTTCCGAAGCAGACGTTAAACCTCTACTAAACTTAAATAATTAAAAGTTGATGGGCTATTTAACATGTTCTATTTTAGAGTAAATTCTGTGTTATCAGACGGTTCCACATTTTTCGAATATGTAAGAAATAACTAATAATAATTATCATTATTCAATTCTTACTTAAATTGGCATCCATGATACCAGTACGTAAAATACAAGTTTAGAAATAAAAATCATTACATAAATAATTTTTCCACATAAAATGCGGAACCCCACATCCGATAACTTGAGCTTTCACCATAATGCCAAAAGCTGCAAATGAGACGATTGAAATTCAGTGATTCACAATATAGATAATTAAACTTAAAGTGGTTATCGGACTCAATAAATCTATATATAATAATCATTATTTAACTTTTATTTCATTTGGTTTCATACCTTCAGCTATTTTGCTTCTAATTAAATAGTAGTTAAATAATAATTATTATATTTTCCTTTATCACGTGTTCGAAAATATAGACCCTATTAATAACTTGGAACATATACCCTACTGCTAAAAATATTTCACAGAGCACAAAATTCCTGTTTGTTCAATGAAACACAATAATTATAAAAATATAATTATCTATTAATTTTAATTAATGCATCACAGAGCTTTCATCTTTATTCTAAGTCGTGGCCTCAAAACATTTTCTATAATTTGAACTCATAGAGAACGAAATATTTAAGGAGTTACAATTATATAAAAATTTGACCAACTCATTACTATTTGTAATAAGAATAAGTTGTGATTTTGGTTATAAAAGCAGTGCTTGCCTGTATTGTTCTTTTCACTTTAAAATATCTTTAAGTATCTCCGGGTCGTTTAATATCAAAATTTTTTTTTAGTAAAATGCATCCACGGTGGCAAAGTGGCAGAGCTGCTGGCACGAGATCGGATAGACCCACGAACGATACCCGGACACATCACTTCATTTCTTCCCATTTAATTTACACTTAACATTATGTAACATTAATCAAATTGATATGCATCTAAATGTACAGAACGTTATATCAGTGAAGAAAGAGTTTTCAATTTTAATTTCTTTATTTTATGGATGCAAGTGGATATCGTTTCGAAGCATATTAGATATATAATTTGACGTCGATTTAGACTTGATGTCACCATGTCTAATTTGTTACTGGTATTCGATGTCGGAAGAGAGGTTACACAGAGTCGTTTAGACATCGAATAGATACATTCATGTTTGCTGGGAAAGTACTTAATGAGAACCAATTTTCTATGTTACGTTTTGAAGATTACACTATCAAGTTAACTCGTTTTATTTTCAACATTTTTTTTAAAATAGCCTTCATTGCATTCTTGACAAAGTTTTTCCAGTCAATTTATGGTAACTGAACGTGAGGCAATATCAGCTGGATTGTTCTTGTCTGTTTCCACAATATCAACACAATTCTTGCATATTTTCTAGTTGTCGCCTATTGAAGTTTTGCATGCAGTATCTCCTAAACCGAAAGTCAAGAGGACAGATCGGAAAAACAATTTCACTGCCAATGTCAGCTCTCTTCAAAATTACTCTGCTCACAAATTTGGCTTTTAACATTTAAATGTTCGCAGTCCGTGCACTATCTTGTTGGAACTATCAGCTGTTTGTTATAGTATTGATGTGTTCCATATCATTTACCAAAAAAATTCACAATTGCCATTTTCATCTCTAAATCAATGCACAATTTGAAAATTTCATTCGATGAGACCAACCATGCCATTACTTTTTCGCAACCTTGTCTTTGGGGTCATAAGCCCAATCTAATGTGAATAACCATATTCCAGCCTTTTTAGTTTTGTCCGAATTTTCTTCATAAATCATTAATCATTAATTAAACTATAACTGTTCTTGGCACCAATGACGAAAATTATTATGCTGTTCTTCGCGCACTGGTGTAAGAATTTGAACGTTGTTAATTCTTATGGCTTAAATTTGAACTTACAGGAGAGTTACAGCTCTGGAAATACTTATTCATGTTGAAGCGAACAATTTACGTTAATGTTTGACATAGCTACCTGACAAATAATTAGAATTGAACTGTCAAACTTTCTGGATTTGTTACATATACAATGCGGGAGGAGAATTCCAAACGTGTGACCATGAACAGAGCTTTATTCCAGGAATGTTACAGTGCGGTACTGAAATATAAAAAAAAGATTCTAAAAACTCTAAACAATAAATTTATCTAATTAAACTTTACACATATTTACATCAAGACTAACTAAAACTTTATTATTACAACGGCTAAAATGGACGATAAATTTACCACGCTATGATAAATATAAAATAAACAAATAGTAGCACATATTCTCTCACTAATCAGTTGTTGGATTTAGGTCAGTGAGCTCAATCACCGTGACTCTGATATTACTGAAACTTTCCTTTAATATTCGCAATAGACACAATGTTTCTCACCTGACTGTTTTGGATTCTTGCTTATCACACGGTGATTAAGTTTCTCCCAACACTGCACTATCTCCTTTTAACTATTGGTAACTTAGCAACTAGAAAATCTAATCTCGAATAGCTCTCTAACCTCCAATCTATAATCTGAATAATCCAGGCAGCAATCAAATAAAGCATAGAATAAACCAATCAATCACAAAAGAACAGGAATACCAAGGAGGAATTGCTTCCTTCACCCACAAATTACGGCGGCTGAAGGGAAGCGAGCACCAGCTAACTTAAGCACAATTCAAAGAACACTAAATACATTCTACATCTAGTGCCCTACCTATCTCACAATATTCGATTGAACTCATTATCAACTTCTGTCTCCCTCTGGTGGAGCAGCTTGGAAACTTAAATCACAATGCATTTAACATTACATTTGCAGTAATTAGTCATTACTAGGGTTGGGACACTATGCTTTTAAAATCATAGATCTTAAGAATGATTATCAAACAGTTTGGTAAATGATTAGAGAGCGTCTGGCGATCGTACACTGGAAGGGTTTGAAGATAATTTTTGGTCGTGTGCACGGTGCATTACTCATTTACTGGAAAGAAAAAAATGGTTTCTGATGCTTATTTATAGCAACTAATTGATCTTTCTTATCTTCAAAGTACTTTTTACTCTCTTCTATTTTCAAATCCAATCAACAAATAAATTTTTATTTCCTCAATTAAATCATTAATAATTATTATAAATTTATAGCCTAATCCATTTTTTTAAATAATTACTTGCCGTAAATAGATATTTTGCCTTTAATAATTATTCTATGAATCTTCAGATGGCAAATTACCTAGCGATCCATTACAAATTACTAATTCTCCACTTCTTTTTCGAACAGAATAAAGTGAGAGGATGGACAATGACATCTAAGCCGAAGAACTTTCCAGAAATAAAATGTCGAAAATCGGTTGCTCGTCGATTGAACAAGATTTTGGTGTTCTCCTCCGTAGTGGTTTACTCTCTTTTCTTATTTATTTTCACTTGCGTTATCATTCATTTCAGAGAATGATAAATGAAATGACAGTTCTAATTTTATGTCTAGTATTCATCTAATCATCCATAATTGAAAGACAAAATTGATCAGTTGATTATCTGCATGCACTATAGTACAGGGTGTTAAAGTCATGAAGTCACACACACGTAACTCGATTTCTCTTCACATCAACCCTTACCTGATTCAAAACAAGTCTCAAAATTAGTGTGAAAGAAATATAAACAAAGTAGGGGTCTTTCCCATTTGACGACCCCCACCAGATTTAATTCAAATTACTTTTTGTATATGTATTTTTGTCCATAGAATCCTAAAATCAAAACCGTTTTTAGTAGAAACTAATAATTTTTGAGATACGAGTGTTTAAAGTTATTTATTTCCTATGTATTACTGAAGGATTGGGAACTTTGAAAAAACTCGTGATTTCACGCTTTTCGGCCAATTTTGGTCAAATATAGCCGTAATGTAGTTAGTTGTATCCGCTAGTTTGTTGTACTGCACACTTCATGATTGTTTGATGACCTGGCAGGGGGGGGGGGTCAATCAGTAAGTGTGTCGTACAACAAACTAGCAGATACAACAAAATACATTACAGTTTCATGTAAAAAAATCTATATTGTTTAAGTAATTTCAATGAAAACACCAGTTTTTTCAAAGTTCTCAATCCTTCAATAATACATAGGAAATAAATAACTTTAAACCCTCATATCTTATAAACTATTAGTTTCTACAAAAAACGGATTCGATTTTCAGATTCTATGGACAAAAATTCATATAAAAAAATTAATTTGAATTAAATCTGGTGGGGATCGTCAAATGGGAAAGACCCCAAAGTAGTACAATGTTGCGTCTATGGATTTTTTGAGAATGGTAGTAAAGATTAAAATCTTAAATGAAAAGCCACATTATATACTGCACTGTGAATTAAAATTAAACTCTTATAGCATGAACTATTTTTCATTCGGCTATAAAGAACCAGATATTTACATTGACTATAGATGTGTTTCGAACTGCTTTGTATTAAGTAGTTGCTGACGTTGCTTAATTTTTGTGGTCTGCAGATTAGAATACTCTATATGCTACTGTAACCTGGTTAAAAGTGACTGTACTGCACACATATTGTATTATGTTTCTGTGGCTCCGCAGTTGATGCCATCGATTGAGGATGTTTTTGAGAAATGCTATTTCTCGAAGTACTCGTAAATCTGCCACTTACTCCCTGGATGAACGAAAACATCCCCTATGGTATTCATAGTACGCTTAAAAGTTAACATGTCATGTGGAAAGTTAATGATCGCACAAATGATTGTGTGATTATGGGGGCTTAAGAATATGAATATTTCGTACCTAATTTATGGATAATTGATTATTAAGAAGCCGCACTGTAGCATAAGCGTAATTTAGAAAATAATACCTGCACTCTTAACTAACTTGTAGATGTCCACTTTAGCTCTTTAGAAGCTCATCTCTATGTCCTCTAATCTAATCAACAGAAACTATATTGCATTCATTTATGGGAATGTTTTGTGGTGTGAAGAGTTTAATCAAACAAAACTTATGAGTTCAGACACGTAGACCCGTTGTCAATAAGAAATACAGTAAAATATAGAACTAAAGGCATAAGAAGAGACAAACTGAAGAATTGACAAAGGAGCGTGCTTTATAGAGCGACTGCCGTTAAAGCGAACACATAACAGAATGTACTCTATAACCCTAGTTGGAAAATAGCTACAAATGCAGTTTTCCTTACTTTCTCACAAATCCTTTTTATTAATTTATATATATAATATAATCATTAATGAAATCTTGGAATTAAATTTCTATGCAATATAGAGTTCTTCTTATACATAGTATAGGGAACGATAAAACTCTAAACTAAATATACTGAAAAGAGACCTCAACTCAATATTAAAGTGTTGTGAATTTTACATGTGACCTATAAAAAGAACTTGATTACGTGCACTCGGTAGAGCGCATACTTTCGCCGCCGCTTTGACCCGTTCTCTCCTAAAATTTAATAAACTGCTAACTGGATAATAACCAATCGTCCCACCAAGTTTCATGCGATATGGTTCAATTCTTTTTGATTTCTTGAGTTATAAATGACCTTGACCTTGATCTTTGACCTTTTACCCGACCGCTCTCAAAATCTAACAAAAAAATTTCTGTGTATTGATCAATCGTCCCATACTTTTTGAGTTAGAAATGACTATGACCTTGACCTTTGACCGGGTCGCTCCAAAATTCTACCAGCAGTTCACTGGACATGGACCAATCGTTTCATCAAAGCGAATAACAAGATGATAAATAAATGAATAAACGACGGGTAAAATATGACCTTGCCGCATTCTGCGAAAGTAAAAATGGTTGGAAATAGAAACTTTTATCTCTATTTATAGTTTTTAGTTGAATAGAGTACACAAAAGTCATATTTTGATTTTGTTGTACATTGACGGAAATGAGCAATTGAGCATTGTTCCGTTTTAGGGTAGGTAGTTTTATTTCTATTCCGTAGCACACACATCTGTATAGATTGGAGATGCGGATTACCTTCGCAGAGCGGAAAGGTTATATTTTTGACGGCATTTATTTATTTTTTATTCATTTATTTATTTATCATCTTGTTATTCGCTTAACTGAAAAAGTGTTCAACCAAATTGCCTGAAATTTGGTGAAGCGATTGGTCCATGTCCAGTGACCTGCTGGTAGAATTTTGAGAGTGACTCGGTCAAAGGTCAAGGTCATGATCTTTTATAACTCAAAAAGTATTGAACCAGATTGCATGAAACTTGGCGGGACGATTGGCCAATATGCAGGAACAATTTAGTTAGATTTTGGGTGCGATCGGGTCAAAGGTCAAAGATCAAGGTCAATGCCATTTGTAACTCGATAACTCAAAAAGTATTCATCAAAATTGTTTGAAATTTGATGGTACAATTGGTCAATGTACAGGAACCATAATTGTTAGAATTTTGGGAGCGATCCGATCAAAGGTCAAGGTCATTCATAACTCAAAAAGTATTAAACCATATTGCATGAAACTTGGTCCAGTTAGCAGTTTATTAAATTTGGGAGAGAACTGGTCAGAGCGGCGGCGAAGGTATGCGCTCTACCGAGTGCACATAATCTAGTAACTTAATGCATTCACAAGTATTAGGAATGACCAGTCCATGATATATAAGGAGTGACCAGCGACAAGATGGACATAGCCCATTTTGCAAGGTGGCTCTGATCGATACTCGGTGGGGACAAGTAAATTGCTCATTACTAGGGACTATCTCTAACTACCAACTGAACAACCAGGGTTATACTTCCAAGTTTTTTATATCTTCGCATTTCAGCTCTAAGGTTAACAGGGAATCAGCTAGCAGGTTGGCCGGAAACCACAGAGAATGTTATTTGATCATTAGTCTATAGCTGGACCTCAAAATGTGATAAAGTTTTTTTGATGACTGCTCGAGAAAAGGCCTATTATTACAAGTTTTGGTTTCTAAAATATGCCACTGGCTCTAGCGCTACATCCTTCCCCAAAGTACCAATAAACAAATAAACAAAATTAACAACAAATGCTTTAACTCCTACTAGTTTGACAGTTTTTCATCTAATTTCCATACATTCATTTCATTTATAGCTTCACATTCATTGTACCCTCGCACACTTTTACTCACAGGAACTTATGTTGTACCAAAAATGTTTTAAGATGTAATTTATACATAGAATATAAATGTTTGTTGTTCAATAATCTACCTACACCTTACAATAATACTTTAACTTATCCTAATGATGTATGAATGATCTTATTCAATAATTATTTCCAACTGTATTTTAATAATTGTTTTCTAGTTACAATGGATTCTCTTTCCTCTAATACTTTTTAGAGATTAGTCATATTTCACTTTCACAATCTAGGTACCTATCAACTTATATGAATTAAAATATTAATAATGATACTTATGCAACTGATAATAATAAATCTCTTATAGTAAAGATAATGGAAATGAAAATTAAACATTATTGATCATCAAACAGAGTACACAAATAGAATTTTTTGAGAAAGTAATATGTTATTTCAGAATTTGTGAATAATAGATGTTCATGTTGAAATTATAGTTGATAATATAGGTACATTTTACTCTCATCAAATAAAAAAATAAAAATGCCCTCATTTTCTAAGTTAAGAAGATGGCTCTGTATTTTAGTATAGCGATTTATTTGATTGGTATTCTGTAAAAAATTATTATATTATTTATTCATCTAAAGTGCTACCCTTATAATATATACCCGGCAACATATTAATAGGATAGCAAGATATTTATTATTAATATTTGCTGCAAAAATGAATCTGTCATAAGATTTGGTTTCAGTCATCGAGTCTAACTTTCTCACTTGAAGCACATTGCAACTCATCAAAATTTTATCTGGGCCTTACATAAAATAATCATGAAACGGAATTATTTCGGGTAAATACAGAACCGAAAATTATCATCATCTATTAATTTCAATTTCATTTTAATTTCCATTAGTCCATACCAGATTTTTCACGATTAAATATAAAATCAATGGAAATACCGGATGCAATTTGGTGTGGTGTTATATGTTTGCAAATGGTATTTTTTAACCAACATTGTCGTACTAAAATAAATAATAAAATGAATTTTCATTCAATGTATATGTATATCCTAATAATCAAATTACTATCTATACAGCGTTACTTATAACGGTAGACTCAACCACTTGTTGATTATCATTAACGATTATTGCTGGTGACAGAAAAAAAAATGTGCAAAAAACCCCCCGCGGTCAAAAAACTCCCTTGCCAAATATCCCCGGACAAAAAAAACGTGCAATAAACCCCTCGGTCAAATACCCTACGGAAAAAAATCTCCCACCATAAAAAAAACCGGTGCAAAAAACCCCCGGTCGATATAAATTGCCTAATTCATTTTTATTAATTTTCATCAATATTTTATTAGTAAAAATACTATATGTTATAAATATAAAGAGATATAGCGCACCTAAGGTTAGGTTAGCGGTCTAGTTGGGAGGTGGGGGGGGGGGGTGCCCCCTCCTGGGCATGTTTGATAGTAACAAAGTGTATACTTTACTATTTACAATAAAATAGGTATACCTTATTTGCTAAAAATTTGTCACATTTTTGCCGAAAATGTAATAATTATTGGTTCGCGTTGACTGAATTAGGTTATTTATATCGACCGGGGGTTTTTTGCTTGGGGGTTTTTTGTCCGGGGGTAATTTGTCCAGAAGGTTTATTGCGCGGTGGTTTTTGATCGCGGGTTTTTTTTTGCACGGGGGTGTTTCGTCCTGGAATCATAATTGCTATAATATATTCATTATTCTATAGTGAACACTAAATTCATTAAAATCTTCAATGGACCCGTTTACGGAGTACAAATATTTACATAATATTGAGTGCAATAGTTTTACAACAACAAAAATCACAATTTTCTTTTCTAACCTCTTTGTTATATTAATTAATTAGTGTGACAATATTTACAAAATAAATTACAACAATATCAATTAATCTTATTCCAATATCCGAGTATACAATCAAACTACTAATCATTACGCATCTACTTAGAAGTTAGATTTAAATACTATACCCTGCACTGGACAGTGGTGCACCAAGTACAAAATATGAAACAAAGATTTCTTCCTTTGTTTCTCCTCACATGTTTAAGATTCTATATTTGTATTTAAACCGCTTGGTTTTCAATTATTTGTATATACATTTCATTATGTATATTTACCGGTGACAGGACAATAACCCCCCGTGCAAAAAAACGTCCGCGGTCACAACCCCCTGTGCAAAATACCCCCGAGCAAAAAAAAAAAACAAAAAAACCCGGTGCAAAATACCCCCGGTCGATATAAATAGCCTAATTCATTTATAATATAAAATCATAATTAAATTAAACGAAAGCTGCGATTCGTAAGAAGGATACCTTCTAAATAAAGGTTTCTCGGCCAAATATACTTTGAACCAATTGTCTTTCGGCCAAATGTCCGTTCAGCCAAATGTCCGTTCAGCCAAGTGTCCTTCAGTCAAGTGTCCTTCAGTCAAGTGTCTGCACACGATATCATTTATGTGTTCTGTTTTACTTTTTTTATTCTCAAGACTGTCCAAAGGGTTGATTTTATAATACTTGAATATCCTTTAAAAATAATATGATAAATTGATAATGCTCCGGAAAATGATCAAAATTAACCACTAAATGAACTGGAATATAAACACTGATAGAACTGAAAAATTAAATTAAACAAAATCAACAATACATACGTTATTTCTCCATTAAGAACAAGAATAATGTTTTTAAGAAAAAAATATTATTAATTATCAGTCAAAATCAAACTATCGCCAAATTGGTCCTAAATCGATTTAGTATATTTATTTATGTAACATTAGAATATTCGTTGATTTTAGAAACGTTTATATAAAAAGTATATTGTAAATTAGTGGCGCCATCTGTGGACTGCGGTGGACCGCGTAACTAATCATTGTAGTACGTAAACAAAATGATAACCAGTCCCAGACTTGAATCGGTTATTATCTTATGAAAATGGTGAAAAGAATTTGTGAAATTGAAAACTGTCCTTCGAGTCGATTAGATTTAGTTTTGAAAAGAAAACCATCTCTTCATAAATTACCTGTTAATACTGTTGATAGAAAAATTGTTCACATGTTATCAGCTGTAAAATGTAAACAAATAGTACAAAGTGGTGGCGCCATCTGTAGGAGGACGCAGGAACTTAATCGAATTTATAAAATATGTTATATATCGCTTATTATATTTTTTTCAACCGTTTAATTCTACAAGAATGTTTTATTCTTACTAAGTGATCGTTCAACATTAATATTATGAAAACAAAAATTGACTGAACTGCCCCTTTAAAGAAGAAAAAATTCCTACTGGAGCTTACTATTGATGCTTCTCGTAAGGATGAATGAAAATGACCTCTATTGCTGTATTATACTTTGTCTTTGCTGTCTATACTTTGTCTTTATATACTTTGTCTTTATATACTTTGTCTTTGCTGTCTATACTTTGTCTTTGCTGTCTATACTTTGTCTTTATATACTTTGTCTTTGCTGTCTATACTTTGTCTTTATATACTTTGTCTTTGCTGTCTATACTTTGTCTTTATATACTTTGTCTTTGCTGTCTATACTTTGTCTTTATATACTTTGTCTTTCTTGTCTTGTCTATACTTTGTCTTTATATACTTTGTCTTTGCTGTCTATACTTTGTCTTTATATACTTTGTCTTTGCTGTCTATACTTTGTCTTAGCTGTCTATACTTTGTCTTTATATACTCCGTCTTTGCTGTCTATACTTTGTCTTTATATACTTTGTCTTTGCTGTCTATACTTTGTCTTTATATACTTTGTCTTTCTTGTCTTGTCTATACTTTGTCTTTATATACTTTGTCTTTGCTGTCTATACTTTGTCTTTATATACTTTGTCTTTCTTGTCTTGTCTATACTTTGTCTTTATATACTTTGTCTTTGCTGTCTATACTTTGTCTTTATATACTTTGTCTTTGCTGTCTATACTTTGTCTTAGCTGTCTATACTTTGTCTTTATATACTCCGTCTTTGCTATCTATACTTTGTCTTTCGTTACTCTGTCAGCACACCATTATACAGAGAGGTCATATTTGGATAAAAGCGGGAGAGAAATAGATAGCACACTTAGGTAGAACATTTATTTAGTTTAGATATAGTAGAACACTTGCGTTACACTGTCGCAGTTAGAGAAAACGGTTGGCTCATCTCATTCGACATAAGTTTCTAAGCTAAGGATAGTTCGTGGTCATGATTATTGAGGTTGTAAAATTATGGAGGGTAAAATAAAATGACCTGCAAACAGTTTTTTGAATAATTACCAAGAGTTGTAGTCAAAATCTGGCAGTTTGGGAGAAATCGTACAGACTAGTAACCTATATTAGTGAACGAGTCTACATATATATCCTGATCAAGAAGTTATTCTAAAAAACTTTACTACTGACATGAGAAATAATAGGAAGAAGACCTACATATTTTAATGTGCAAATTAATTTTTTGTAGACATCAAATATATTCGAGGAGGCGGGCAAGAAAAATTGTAAAGAATACAATCACCATAGCAACGTATAAATCCCGCTTCGTCACCATAACAACGACAACGCATCAGTTGTATGAAACAGTGTTTCCAAGCATCAAACCAAACACATCTAAACATTATTTGAATGCTTGTTACTAGTACTAATCAAATATGGTAAGTGTAAATCGATTGGTTAATATCTTTATGATAGGTATATCACTTTCAGACTTGCTCGCTCATTTAGTACCACAGGATACATGTGAACTTTCTACGAACAATTATTAAAAAAAATGGAAATGTAGAGAAAAACAATACTAACTACTAAATAAGTAATTACATATTGGAAATTTAGTGGAAAATATACCTTTAACTGTTGTTCTTCATTGGACGATGAAAATGCGTTTT
>CANNZV010003596.1:0-58856 GCA_947561585.1 Caprella mutica
TGATCCTTTTGGATAGAATTTTGGAGAGAGCTGGAGAGACAAATAGAGAGTTTATTAGACATACTATTTCACCTGGCCGATTTTTGAAAAAGTCAGAGGAGTTCTGTGCACCAAATACAAACTGGCAGAACATCATCATAACATGGGACAAATTTAACATTTTGTCATTTTCTGTGCGAACAATCCTTAATTTCCTCTTATATTTACATGTATTTTAGTATTTTACTGAAAACAGAAGCCTAAGGCTAAATAGAGAAATTCTTCAAGAACACTTGACTTTACCAGTTCGGGCCAGTTCCTGCAGTCTGGATAAATTATAACATGCACTGTTTTTCTTTTGATAGATATAGAACATTTCAAGGTAATTTCGGTTCAAAATGTTTTAGAGACCTCTTGAGAAGGCTGCAATTAAAAATTAAAGGGCCACAAATCCAGTCTGTATTTCATGGTAAATTCCACTGATATGTCGGTGGAATTTTTTTTCCTTTGAAAATAATATTCCAGCAAAGTTGATGGATTCTTAGCTATTTATTCCTATGTTACCATTAATTTTCGGTGGATAAAAAGGGAAAATGTTGGTGGATCAGCCAAATTATTGAAAATTTATGGTGGATTTTTTCAGCTTTTTGAAAAAAGTCAGTGGAATTTTTCGCACCAAATACAGACTGGGCCGCAATTTACCACAGTAGGGCCCATCAGATTACGGCGCACCACTGTACATCCTATTAGATACCTAGATAATTTGAAAGAAGATTGATTAATGATATATGGAAATTATCATTAATTATGGAATGAATTTGATAATTTTTGTAGGACCATAGGCGTAGGCCATCAAATTTATGACTGACTGTCACGGTACTTGAATCCAATGTTTATACTAGCCACTAGGTACACAGTTTAATTCTTAGATAAAGATGTTTAATTTGGAATAAAAAAAAAATTTATTATAGAAAACTGTAATAATTATTATTTTATGGGATAACTATTGTCAACTTTCTGTCTGAGGTCCTGGTCAGTCTTGTCTGCAAAGCTGCCAAAGCATGCACAATCAGTCTCCTGATATTTAATTTTTGGGGCAATTTCTCTCCCAAAGATTTTCAAATTTCTCTCCAAAATGGCCAAAAATCTTTAAATACTCTCCAATAATTACATGCAAACATGGGAATTAATTAGAAAATTGTCATCTGATAATTCAACAGACCAAATTCAAGGCCTCGGCCGCCTCAATAGTCGCCGGATAAAATTCACAACTTCATGCATCTTTTGCAGACTGGCCATATTTCAGAAGCTGGAAAATTATAAGCCAATTTTCGAGCCAAAATTTCACAAATATTCTGAGCCAAGCCAATTTTTTTTTAAAGATTTCAAGCAAAAATTAACATGGAATCCTAGGAATTAATTTAAAATTTAAAGCCAATTAGACATATCTGAGTTTTGACCATTTGAAATCTAAGCCAATTAATTGGCTTTAACTGACATACTCTGTAACATGGCAGACTGGTGGTCAGTGAGGTGTAAATAAAACGTATCAGTTATAGTAGTATTAGTAGATGTATCGGGGGGTGTGCCGAACCCCCCTGCCAGGTCTTTAAACAATTATGAAGTGTGCAGTACAACAAATTAGCAGATACAACAAACTACATAACAGACAATTATGTTTAAATCATTGATAGAAGAATGTACATTGGTGCGCCGTATTGTAGTGCGCCGTAATGTTGTACACCGCTCAGCTTTTAGATACTGTTGAATTAATTGGCTTAGATTTCAAATGGTCAAAAAATGAGCCAAATTGGCTTGACTCAGAATTTTCTAGAAATTTTGACTCAAAAATTGGCTTACAATTTTCCAGCCTCTGAACATGGCAGTAAAGTAGTACCTAGCTATCTGTCAAGTGTCATCTGGCGACTGGCAGGGATTCCAGATTTTAATCATTCTGGGAAGGCCATGCTTTAAAGTGTGACAAGAAAGTCGTCAGTTTAGTGAGAAATTGAATCCAGGTTGCCAGATTTAAGATACTTTAAATGAGAAATTTGAGTTCCTAGTGAAGATTTTACACTTGGAAACATCCTTATGCTTCATGCCTGATGCATGTGTATCTCTTGAGACTATTATAGGAGTGATTTACTTGTTTTTTACCAGTTTTCCTACTAATTTAACTCCTCAAAAGTCGCCAATATACTAGCAACTTTGTCCATACTTTAAAACATGGTGGGAAGGCAGTCTGAAAAATACGACAGGATTTGTGGAATAGTCCTATTCCTGCCAGTCTGCAGAATACGGGACATTTTTAACATTTTCTATGCAAACAATCCTTAATTTTCTTCTATATTTTCATGTATTTTACTATTTTACGTAGAACAGAAGCCAAAATAGACAATTTCTTGGAGAACACTTTACCAGTTCCTGCTGTCTGTTATTCCTGGGTGACTGACTGACTGTGTCCAAGTCCTATTTAATTCCTATGTAATAATACTGTGGCCCTTTAATTTTTAATTGCGGCCCTTTCAAGAGAGTCTCTAAAACATTCTGAACCGAAATTACATTAAAATGTTGCATAGCTATCAAAAGAAGTGCAGTGCATGCTATAATTTATTAATTTAAGTTTTTAACGTGTGTTTTGAATGTATGATGTTTCTGTCGTAAGAGACTGCAATAAGTCAGTGTGCTGCAATTTACCTGCTTGACCCTAATATGTTCCCATGTTATTTGCTGTGCCCAAACCATTCTGCAAAGCATGCAGAATCAGTCTCCAGATATTTACTTTTTGGTACAATTTGTCTCCAAAGGTTTTCCAATTTCTCTCCAAAATGGCCAAAATTCTCTCCACTAATTACATGTAAACATAGGAATTAATTAGAAAATTGTCACCGGATAATTAAGGAGACTCCATGTTTCTGAGGCTGGAAAATTATAAGCCAATTTTTGATCCAAAATTTCACTAAAAAATTGGCTCATCCTATGAAGATTTCAAGCCAAAATTAATATGGGAACATAGGAATTAATTAAAAATTTGAAGCCAATTAGACATATCTGAGTTTTGACCATTTGAAATCTTAGCCAATTAATTGGCTTTAACCGACATACTCTGTAACATAGACTGGAGACTAATTTCAAGGCTTCAACAGTCGCCGGATAAACTTCTAAACTTCATGCATTTTTTGCAGACTGGTGCCCAAATCCCAATTTCTGTAAGAAAATCCTTGGTCTTACCAAGTCTCCACAGTCACTCTGAAAAAAGTGGTCTTTTCTGATGGATTGATCACACTTGCCAATCTGAAAAAGATGCATGAAGCTGTGAAGTTTACCCGGCGACTATTGAGACATTGAAATGAGTCTCCTGAATTATCCGGCGACAATTTTCCAATTAATTCCTATGCTTACATGTAATTATTGGAGAATAGCCTATTTTGAGATTTTTAGCCATCTTTGAGAGAAATTCAAATATCTTTGGACTAGGAGAAAAATTTTTTGCCTCCAAAATTAAATATTTGGAGACTGATTATACATGTTTTGAAGACTGGCTCTGTTGGAGTTTAGCAAACCTCAAAATACAGTAATAAATAATGGGAACTGTATAATCCTAAATCCGCAGCATTTAGCCTCTAAAATTCATCTGTTAGCCTCAGATATTTTCCAGAATGGGCCGGGCCCAGTCTGAAAAGTATAGCAAGATTTGAGGATTAATCATGCGAGGCTGTGCCCAAGTCCTATTTAATTCTTACTTTCCCATGTTATTTGTTGAGCCAAAATCCCAATTTATGTAAAAAATCATGGGTTTGACCATCTGTGGAGACATACTTTTCAGACTGACTGGGGTCTGACTTTCGGACTCTGTCCCTGAGAACTCGAGGAGACCTTATTTTCCAGTCAGCAGCCTGTAAGTATTTGGTGAATGTGCACAAAATCCCACTCCAGAGTTCAGACTGTATTCCATTGTAAGGTCAAGCAGGTAAATTGCGGCACACTAATAAACTGCGGCCTCTAACATCAGCACTTCTTTTGATAGCTATGCCATTTTAATGTAATTTCGATTCAGAATGTTTTAGAGACTAGACTCTCTTGAGAGGGCCGCAATTAAAAATTAAAGGGCCGCAAATTTAAATCTCTGCGGGAGAAGAGACACATTCTGCAGACTGGTATTATATCATAGTTGGTGGAATTTTAGCTAATCTAATTATTCCTATGTTACCCCAGGTAATAAAGCATGCCCAAACTCACTATTTTAATGACGAGTTTATGACAGTTATTTTGAGTCAATCCATTGCAAATGGCGAGAAATATCTATTTATCGCTTATGCTACCCAGTCTGTAAAGCTTGTCCATGTCGCCCAAGATCTTAAGATATCTATGCAAGATATTTGAGACAAATTCCTAATTATTTCCAATGTTTACATGTTATTATTGGAGACATTATAGAGAATTCTTGTCATTTTGGAGACATATTTGAAAATCTTTGGAGACAAATTGTCCTCGAAATATAATCTTGCAGATAGATTTGACACTCTTTGCAGACTGGTAAGCCACAATGTTATTTTAGAGAGAATTTATGATAATTTGATCATTTTTAAGATAATTTATGATAATTTGATCATTTTGAAGATAATTTATGATAATTTGATCATTTTGAAGATAATTTATGATAATTTGATCATTTTGAAGATAATTTATGATAATTTGATCATTTTGAAGATAATTTATGATAATTTGATCATTTTGAAGATAATTTATGATAATTTGATCATTTTGGAAAGACAAATGGAGAGTTTATGAACCATACTATTTTACTTGATGTTACCATTAATTTTCGGTGGCTAAATTGGGAAAATGTTGGTGGATCAGTCAAATATGTTGGTGGATTTTCTAAGCAATTCAGTGGGTTTTGATGCACCAAATAAAGACTGGATCCCACTGACTTTTTCAAAAAGCTGAAAAATTCCACCAACTACTCAGGCCAGTCTGCACAATATGGGACATTTTTAACCTTTTCTGTGTGAACAATCCTTAATTTCCTACTATATTAACATGTATTTTACTGAGAACAGAAGCCAAAATAGAGGATTTATTGGAGAACACTTTATCAATTCCTGCTGTCTGAAACTATGGCAACATATTTCCAATAATTTGACTGATCCCCCAACATCTTCATTTTCCCAATTTATTCATCGAAAATTAATGGTAACATAGGAATAAATAGCTAAAAATCAATGTATATCTGGGAGGACCAGGTAATAAAGCATGTCCTTTCTATGGTGAGTTTATGAGAGCTGTTTTGTCAGTCTGCAAAGTGCGTCCATTTCGCCGAAGATCTTTGGAGACCGGGCCTGTAAAGTGACAAATCTGTCTTCAAGATTGTACAATTTGTCTCAAAAGATTTTAAAATCTGTCTTCAAAATGACTAGAATTCTCCAAAATGTTTACATGTATTTATTGGAGACATTTTGCAGAATTCTGTTTTTTTTGGTAATTTTTGGAGACAGATTTGAAAATCTTTGGAGACAAATTATCCTCAAAATAAAATGTTGGAGACAGATTTGCCACATTTTGCTGACTGGCTATGTTGAGCCCTTCAATTGCAAATGGTGAGAAATATCTAATTTTCTCCTATACTGCAACCTGCAATGTTATTTTGGAGTTAATTTGTTCATTTGGTAATTTTTGGAGAGTTTATGAGCCATACTATTTATTTGGTAAGACTGTAAGAGGGGACTCAGAGGAGGGATGAGACCCCTCTGGCCTCTGCAGAAGTTCAGAACAAGGAATAATGGAACATTTTTCTAAGTTTCTCTGAGACAAATCTAATGTTACATGTGATGTTACCAAAAGCCATGTTATAAAGTATGCCAGTTCAGTTGAAGCCAATTAATTTGCTTAAATTTCAAATGGTCAAATTTCATATATATCTAATTGTTTTAAAATTTTGAATTAATTCCTATGTTCCCATCTTAATTTTGGGTTGGAATCTACAAAAATAAGGCAAATTGGCTTGCCTCAGAATTGTTGTGAAAATTTGGCTTGCAGTTTGTCCAATGCCAGGCACAGGTTGCACATGGGACACAAACATAAAACATCTCCATGATGAAACACAAACCTTCCCACAGTCCCATTCAAACAACACCTAATACTACACACATTACAATACAGACAAAATACACAACACCCACGGTCCCACCCACTGCACTACCTCACAGGCTCACACACCAGAACACCTCAGAAAGACAGACCATTTATGACAACAACAACTACACAATCAATGACAAAATAATTGTCATTGACAGGAAATAATTGAAAAATTATTGACAGATATTTTGGAAGGCCAATTTCAAGGCCTCTAAAGACAGACAAAAGTCACCAGATAAACTTCACCCATCTTTTGCAGACTGGAGAGTGGAGTCACACACAAATTGTGCAAACAGACTTATCTTGGAGAACCTCTGGCTGTTAGGACTGACCCAGCTGGAGTTGCCCCCTCTCCTTATAGACAGGTTATAGCTCTACCGAGGAAATAGGGGAAGGGATAGAGGGCATGCAGTAGCTACATGAGAAGAAAACGCACACACAATTCACCAACATACACATACAGCGGACATAATGCACATCTCCTGGTCCCAGCCTAACCTCTGCACTCTTGGCTATAGGGAGAAGGGTTTCTGGCCTGTGAGTCCGAGGTAACCTAGTGAGGTGGCTTCGCTCTCTTGGTGTGAGAGCTCCACCACTGTGTCAGTGGTGGAGCTGGGTCGACAGCAACAACATGAAATACAGTTTGGTGTGCATTAGCCAGTAGCTTACCTACTGCATATTTTAGGGTGTACAGAAAACTGCCAGTCACTTACTGACAAATTATATATTTTCTTAAATACTATTTAATTATAAACACATCTTGGAACATCTAAATTTATAAAAATATGGCATTAGCAATCGGGTAAGGGGTTTATGGGGACATTAATTTCTACAGTAATAACTGTATAGATATTGGATTCATATTGAAGTCGGCAATATAGCCTTTGGTTCCAAATCAAACGTTAAACCCCATGTAAATAAACTCATGTATGCTAAATATTTATTACATCAATATTTTAATTCTCCATGTCATTAACACTTTCATTTTTACAATTTTAAGATGCGTTATGTAAACAAAGAAACTGTACTCTGTCCCTAATACAATTAATTCTTTGTTTCTTCTTTTTTAGTAATATTTTCTTAGAAAGGTTTTGGTTTTTAATTTCTATATTGTATTTGATTTATTTTTGTAATATTTTTATAATTATGTATTTTATACATATTTTAATAAATTTGTCCACATTTAACTATTATTTTTGTTTTGTATACTAACTAAAAATGAATGTTCCCTTAACTACTATCGCTACTTTAGAATTCGTAATTATATATAATTTTATATGTTAACCCTAATGAGTTTGACGTGTGTTTTCTATGCACATCTTTTTTAATTACTTTATATCTTTCATGTCATTCCTTTAAATTTACTGGCCTCTCTTGACTTTGGTCATACACAAAAACCAAATATATTTTTGTATTTAAAAGTTTAAAAATATTTACGTATCAGCGTAAATCACGTAAATTATTGAATTAATTGTACTTTGGTGACGTGTGGCAATCTAGAATTACAGTTTAGTTAGCCAATACGCACGAATCCACATTTTTATCAATTACATATACATGCGCGAGCTGTGATTGGGTCACACCTCACCCAATCACAGCTCTGGTCTCTCAGTTGCCAATGTCTTAAATACTGATGTATTTATTTCTCCTTATATGTTCAATATTCTTACTTGAAAATTGGTACACATTAGTTTAGTATATATACTAACAACTTAAATAAGACATGTGTTTTTTTGACACATAGTCAAACTCTTCTGTTGATTCTGACAGTCAAACTCATTAGGGTTAAAGAAGGGTTATTAGTGACTAAAGACATTAAATTTTAAGTAAGTGACTGGCAGTTTTCCATGTAGCTACTGTATTTAAAAAAAAAATTGGGAACTGTGTGAAGATTTAAGCATTGATCAATAAAATCCACTGGCAAGCCATTATTTCACTAATTGTTAAGTAGCTATATTATTTAAACAGTAGTACAGTTAAAATAAATAATTTTTTTACTAACTATTTAACTATTACAATCAAATTGAATAGATTAGAAATATTTACTATTATTTGATTTCTAAATGTCCTGCATATTCCAATGAAACGGGACTCTTATTCTAAGAAAAGTATTTATTTTTTTCAACTTTAGGTTGCAATAGAGATATAAAATCATCTCTGCTAGTTTATTAACTTGCTAATCCTAGGTAGATAGGTAACATAACCACTATCTGCTTCATAGTTTTTTTTGTTTATATAGCTACACTATAGATAATCCATTGTCCTCTTTATTTTTGACTTAGTTGAAATACTAGTGTATAATAATAAACATTTATTGTTTTAAATGGCTGAGAATTTGAAGAAACAACCCCGAAAAGGAATTCTGAAGAACTCCTCTAGTTTTGACAGCAATGAGCGAAATAGAGAGTAAGTTGTAGTTTGATTATTGATACTCTACATCACATTTATTGATACTCTACATCACATTTATTGATGCTCTACATCACATTTATTGATACTCTACATCACATTTATTGATGCTCTACATCACATTTATTGATGCTCTACATCACATTTATTGATACTCTACATCACATTTATTGATGCTCTACATCACATTTATTGATGCTCTACATCACATTTATTGATGCTCTACATCACATTTATTGATGCTCTACATCACATTTATTGATGCTCTACATCACATTTATTGATGCTCTACATCACATTTATTTGTCAGTCTTGCTTCATTGCTTAATATTTACAGGTCAAAAGCTGGAACAAAGTTTGATGAAATGAACATCATAGCAACTCTACATCCTGCAGATAAGGACTATGGCCACATGAAAATTGATGAACCTAAGACTCCATATAATTACCAAAAGGTAATTAATTATACAAGCTATGACTTGTATTAATCTAAAATTGAATGTAGCTAAATTCAATTGTGTTCTTTTATGAATGTTTTCCTTGACAGGGAGAGAGTGGAGATGAGGCAGATGGCTTTGATGCGGATGTTCTTGCTCGCAGGTATGCAAATAATTGTAAAATACAGTTTTACACCAATTGGTTCAAATTGATTTTTCTCAAATATTTATAACTTTTATTTTCTAGTATTTATGACTATAAATTGATTGCTCAGATTGGAAGAGGGAGGATCTAATATGCCAAGAGCTATGGTGACACCTCCTCCCATAAATGAAGATTCAGAAGAAGATGAGGACCTGAATCCAGAAGAAAGAGGTTAGCATATCAATATTTCTGAATCTTATTTAATGGGATATGGTAGTACTTTCTATTAATTATGATTTATTCTCCTTTTTCTCAGCTATAAAAAAAGATTTCGAAGCAAAAAGGAAGAAACATTACAATGAATTCCAAGCGGTAAAACTAGCGCGAAAGCTCATGGAGCAGGATGATTCAGATGATGAGATGGATGAGAAGGGGGAGGATGAAGTGATGTCTGCAGATAATAGTCCAGGAAGGCAGAAAAGCAGTGCTTCACCAGAGAAGATGTTATAGACTAGTCAATCTCTTCATTAAGCTCTCTATCGACAGCTAACACAAGTTTTTGTGTTAGCTGCCACGTCCTATGCAACATTGCTGTGCTTGCTTCTATGTGCTCTCACTCCCTTTGCTTGGCAAGCCCAATGAACCACCAAGTTAAGGATTGAAGCACTCTGACGCTAAAAATTAACATGTCGAAAACTGTAGTTATCACAAGTACTACCAAAATTGATAATAAGCTAAATTATTAATCACAGATGCTTCTTATTTTTCTACTCCATTTAAATGAATAGTTACTACTTCAAACGATAGAATAAATCATGAGTAGAAGGTATAGTAATAATCTATTGGAAGTTTAGTCAACGACTCAACAGTACCTTTATTATGACAATAGTTATATTAGAGTTTAAGCACTTAGTCCCCAACTGCATTTCAGTCCCTCATTAGCTACTTTCATAAATTAATTTTCTGTTTTAAATTCAAATACAGTTTATAAACATATTCTTGGTAGCAGATACCAAAACTGGTCCCATTGAATAAACATTATTTTAGCCATTTCAAATTTAATCATCTAAATAACCAATGAGCTCCATTAATTTACCTACATGAGATTTATCTAATGGCCCTTAGAATTTATCTTCATGAGCGATATAAATCCAATTTACGTTAAGATTTCAGTCTGTTATTAACTTAATATGAAGCTCTTAATTATGCAATTGCTGCTAGTTAACTTGTTCAGGGTAAATCTGAATTGTAGCTATTTGATATTTACACAGCAGGAGTTTTGTAATTTCGTATATCGTTAAAGTGATGGCAATTACTAACTTTGTTGTGCATTAATTAAAATAATACTCTGTAAACCTTAAGCAGTTATATTGAAATATTCACAGGTCTCATTAAATGAATTATTCCTGTTAAGAGATTTCTAATGCACTGTTAGTTTTTGTAACACTATTTTCTGTAATTTAATCACATTAGAACGTTGTGCATTTCTATTAGATTGATAGGAACTCTGTTGCCAATTTCTTTATTTGTAGCAATCTAATCTATGTACTTATTGATGATTTACAGAGTGTGATACTATTGCTTAATTTATTATCAATTATCGATCCATTATCCACTTTCGTGTTATTATCCCTTATCATTCAGGATATTAAAGATGCGAAGGTTAATCAAAGGTATAATTCAGAAGATGTATTCATACCAATAGTTTTGTTAATTTTGATCCCAGGTAAGACTGAAAAAAAAAATAGAATAAATGCATAATCAATAATTGTAAGCGATGCTAGGTTTCAAAACACTCATATTAAAGGATAGAATCTTATATGCAGAAAGTCGAGAGACAAACTGAATTTTGAAAATAGGCTTCTATTGATCAATTGAAAAGTTGCTGTGAAATCATTCCCTTCTGTCATTATGAAATAGTTTATTAGGCACCTAGTAGCAAAACTTACCTTGATCACAGTTTCTTTGGAACTCAAATCATGAACTCTGAAGTTTCTGTCAAGGGAAACACTAAAGACAGAGTCGGGACTCTCAGGACTACACTTCACATCTTTAATGGCACCATCTATCTTCCTGAAGACAACTGGCGCTCGGTTTTTAATATGCTTTCTGAGGTCAAACATAGTGACACGTCCATGTGCTGTCCCCATGACGATGCAATGGTCCCTGTGAGGCACAGCGTCTACACAAGTGATGGGCGAGTCTTCATACTTGAAATTCATCACAGGTTGTTTCTTCACACGAGGATCATACAAACGTACCTAATGAAATGATACAGAAAATTGTCAACACAAATGAATATACCTACTTTATCACTTTTACTCAAGGCGCCCATACACAATCAATTTTTAGATCAATTAATTGATTGACGTCAATAACAGTGAGAAAGTCACTTTGCCCAAGTTAGAGTAAATCATTGGATTTACTCTAACTTTCAGTTAGATTCTCCAAATGCATGAAGACCCATCAATAAACATCAAAGGAGTTTTTGTCCACCAATGAATTGACACACGGTCAATTTTTCTTGCAATTCATTGACGTCAATTAATTGATGAAAAAATTGATCGAGTATTCTACTTCAATTTTTATTGTAAATGTAGCCAATAAGTTTAGCATGGAAATAGCATACTCACATATTTATATCTGGAGACAACAGCAACTGTCTGTTGATCTTGCATGAAGGTGAAGTCAGAGACCCAAACAGGAACCCTCAGGTCTAACTTATTATGTGCTACCTGAAAATAATATCAGATGGATGAAGAAATCAGTAGGAACAAGTCAAAAAAAACTTTGAACACATCTTTTCAATAATGAATTATTTATCTTTAATTTTTTGTTAGCTATATTTGTCAATAAAACACTCACATTTTTGGCTGCGAAGACAAGTCTCTGGTTAGGGGCATTCACATCCCAAATTTTGAGGTCATTTTCACATCCTCCTGTAGCTATTTTGGAAGCATTCACAGGATCTACTTTAATGCAACTTAAATTGGGTTTGTATTTCTGGCAGTGGAACTTGGCTCCCTTTAATGTATTAATGGTGGTAAAATTGGCTTCTTTTTGTTTGTGTACAACTCCAATCTGGCCTGATTCGAGTCCAATACACACATTGCTGAAAAGGATAGAAAAAGTTACCTAAAATGTATCTGATAGAATTGAATATTAGAGAACAATGAAAATACCTAATCTAAGGGGATCGTCCCACCAAGAAATACTGAAAATTATAAACATTAACTTTTTATAGCTGCAATTCTTAGTTTTATATATCAGGTAGCTACGTGAAGTGAATGTTTCATGTGCATACGTTTGTTGGTTACTGCGATACAACCCCAATAAAAACTCAAACATTGTAACGCACAAAGCTATTGTGTTTTTCTTTTGGCTCCCCTGAAAAGTACTATTATTTGCGAGTCTCTGTCAATTTTCAACGTAGATTTTAGGTATAGGTATTGTTTGGATGCGCAAAGACTAGGGTAACAAAAGGAAGTTCGTATTTCTTCGGAATTAATCTTTATTCGAATGTAATGACGTTACAACTAAATTTGTTTATACGAAATTACTTTTGTTGCCCAAGTTTTTCCGCTCTCAATGATACCGATATTATTACACTATGTTAAGAATTGATGGAGAAGATAAATTTATTGCACTCTCCCCAGAAATCACATTTTCTTTCATATTTCATTTTCTATGAAAAAAATGTGATTTTTTCCATCAACAACAAAAAGATTCCAAATATGACTGTATATATGTGTATCAAATTTCAATTTTCTACGATTCATAATAAAGAAAAAGTTTTGTAAGTGGGACAATCCCCTTAACCTGAAGTACAGAAATTTAATTAATTACTTAATTTAACCAGTAACTATAGAAAATTGATGAAGATTGAAAATAGTTAATTTAATCATAGACTCACTCTGAGAAAGGCAGTACTCCCACAACTTTCCCTTTGCCGTAAGTCACAGGGGTTCTTAGCACGCATTCATTTGAAGAGCAGTCAAACAAACTAATACTCTTGTCAGCATGGCCTACCAAGATCTGAAAACATTAACATCATTAGAAATTAGATTAGGTAATAACAACTATGAACTGCGAGTCATGCACTTTTTAACATTGAGTAGCTAATACAAATGGTTCTAAAAACATTTTTATATCAAGTATTTAATGTCTTAACATGTTTCTCGCGTGTCTAAATAGCACACACATGACATAAACGTGGATGAATTCTCTGGCTTATTATAACAGTGCCATGTGATGATGTGATACATATTCATTACGCAACTACTCCGTAATTATATTATTTATTTGACAGAGTTTTGACCTACCGATGGATCAGTAGGCAGGGAATGTTTTAAGGAGCCAAGAGTTCTTTAGGATCACATAACTATGGAAACATCGGAGCAAGTACAGATAACGGACTAGAAATTAAGCTAAAGTTAATGGACAAAATTATTTTTAGTTTTATTTAATATTTTCTGTAGTATTTTATAAACAAACAACATTCTAAATGATATTAGTAATGCTTATACATTAATTTTGCAAATTTTATTAATTGAAAGAATGGATAAAGAACATGATCCATTTTGAAGTTGTTAAGAACAAGTAGTAAGAAGAAGGAAAAGTTCTGCTTAAATCCTTTAATGTGGTATCTTATTCCGATTATTGGTCAAATATTTAATAATTTAACAGACCACAAATGAAGCTAGTAAACATAACGGACCAGAATTCAACAAAGTTAAGATAACGGACTCTGGTCTGTTATCTTAACTTTCTTGGAAACATCTACTTTTACATTAATTAACTAACCTCAGTTTTGTCTGCATTGGCCCATGATAAAGCAGTTATTTCATTTTCCTTCTTCACATCATCAATAAGAGTGAAGTTTTTAACTAGAACTTTGGATGTTGTAGGTTGTACTCCTGCAAAATTAAGAAATATTAATTACATTGTGAACCATGTTTCAATGTGTCAAGAAAGTTAATAGACCTGTATTTGTTTAATAGTTCAAACTGTAACTTAAAGCAACAAGAACATTAATTCTCTCCTTAAAATAAAATTATTATAATATAACTAGGACTGTAAAACCCTAGAAAAGTAGAACTGCTCGTAATCTCTATTTCGTCTCTCCAGCTATTTGCCTATTTCTGAAAAAAGCTACATTTCTCTCCAAAATAATCAATTATTTATACTCTCCAAAATAACATTCAATTTTTCTCACCATATGTAATTGAGGGGCTTAAAATAGCAGTAATTAACTCACCAATAAATTAGCAAGAATAGACATGCTTTATTACCTTTATTATTATTATGTAAAATATGATCTGAGCTGTAATTTTTTTTAACTTGCCTAGTTCAAGTACAATACTGAGAATTTCTAAATATCACAAATGTTGCCTTGTTTCCAGTAATTATCGGTGAATTGAAAATGAAATGTTTTAA
Organism: Caprella mutica; assembly: GCA_947561585.1. Classification (NCBI taxonomy): domain Eukaryota; kingdom Metazoa; phylum Arthropoda; class Malacostraca; order Amphipoda; family Caprellidae; genus Caprella; species Caprella mutica. Next base: position 14,545 of record CANNZV010003596.1, read on the forward strand.
AGAGTTACAAACTTGATACATAGCTACCTCACTCATATTATCATTTCGCAAAATGTCTAGGTATATGAGTCGTGAATTTGGTACATATACAATAGTACCTGTATATGTAAATGCATGTACCACCGGTAGTACATGTGATGCTGTAGTAGGAGATATTGTGTGCTCAAGAGCGCCATTTGGCCACCAGTGAACAAAAGATTTTATCAACTCATAATGTAGTATAGGATGAGCAAAACACATGACAACATCCTCCAATGGCTGCTGTCACTGAACTAATTGTGACACCGCAGCAAATTCGTGGCAAACCTCTGATATCAGGCATGGCAGTTAATGTGTTAAACCTCTCAATCAAATACTTAAAACTGAGTGTTTAAAACATTATCATTTGATTTAGGTACTGTCAGTCATAAATTTTTTACAACAATTATCAAATTCACTCCATATAATATATAATAAATTTTTATTCAAATTACATATTTGATAGAACGTTACGTTCTATCAAAGAACGCGTTCTACCAGACTGTATTTCATGGGAAATTCCACCGACTTGTCTGTGGAATTTTTCTCCTGTTGAGATTGATATTCAATCGAAGTTGGTGGATCAGCCAAATATGTTGGCCAGTCTGCATTTGGTGCACAAAATCTCACTGACTTTTTGGAAAAGCTGAAAAAATTCACCATTATTGCACCATACATTTTCAGTAATTCGGCTGATCCATCAACATTTTACTAGGGCTGTACCGATACCATAATTATTGCTGATACCGATACTAGGTTTTGGTAATCTGCCGATACAGATACTTAACAATCACCGATACTCCCGATATTTTTTAATTACACATTATTATTACTAATTTTATTTACCTATATATTAAATGTACCGAATCTGATTCAATAGTATCAGATTCGGCAAATCTGATATGTACCATATAAATTTATTATGTACATACTACGTAGGTATGCACAATCTATTATCTACCAATGAGCTACCAAATACTTATATTCAATGTTCTTATGACCATAAATGTGCACTGATTTTGGCCAGTCTGTATTTCGTGGTAAATTCCACCATTGAAAATAATATTCTCTATTGAAAATAATATTCTGGCAAAGTCGGTGGATTTCTAGCTATTTACTCCTATGTTACCATTAATTTTCGGTGGAAAAATGGGTAAAATGTTGGTGGATCAGCCAAATTACTGGAAATTAATAGTGGATTTTTTAAGCTTTTTCAAAAAGTCAGTGGAATTTTGTGCACCAAATACAGACTGGGCTATTGGTTGGAAACATCAATGACGTATGAGTAGAGTAGTACTAAGAAACTGGATGTAATGAATTGGTATATTCGTGGCTTTGTCCAGTTTGTTTTTAAATTTAATATAAATAAGTGTCGAGTACTGTAATCATTGTGTATAATCCAAAACATGATTAATTTAATTCATTCAACCATCATTCTTAATACTCTGCTTATATTCATTGAATAGCAACGACTTATTATATATAACTGTTTTAGTACAAGTTCGATACATGTCAAGAGTCTTTTTGGAATATACCTAGTTATAGCCGCGCATCATCAGACAGCCATTTTGTTACGTGAGCTTATGATTTATATATTTAAATCAGACGTTTTTCAAACTTAATAATTTCTTACTTATAACAATTTAACCAGAATCGTAATTATTACTACCTATTTAATCATTATGATCCTAATACGTACATCTGTCATAATTGGTTCAGTTGCCCATCTGAACATGTTTCTGAACACGTTTCATTTTCAGTTTACTTTTGTCTGCTGTTGTTAAACTTAAGAAAAGACACTTTAAGGGAACATCCCCAAAATTTTGAAAAAATTTTATTATTGAAGTTATGGTTCTGAAACTTTGTATGTATATATAAAATTGAATTATCTATCGTTTTTGTTCGTGACATTTTTTCTATTAGACCCATAGAAAACGAGTTATTCAAATTTCGAACCATTTCAAAAAACAAAGCCCCTGGTTTTTGGTTGAAGCTAGAGCATTGCGGTTTTTTGCATTCGATACTCCATACTGATATCTACAATATGATTTTCTTCGATTTTTGATTTTCGAATGGGTTTTCTAAATTTCGACTTTTTCATAAAAAGTAGACCAAAATTTTTTTCTAAAACAAATTTGTCAGAAATTTTTTTCTAAAACAAATTTGAAAATCAAAAATCGAAGAAAATTATATAGTAGATATCATTATGGAGTATCGAATGCAAAAAACCGAAATGATTTAGCTTCAACCAAAAACCAGGGGCTTTGTTTTGAATTACAAGATTTGTAGATATCAGAATTAGTAGGAATTTCCTTTCAAAGTTTGATGATCTGACACGCAGCATCCATACACTTCGAAGGTTTGGGGACAACTGACTAATCTCTCTTTGCATTCATTGGTGTGGGCGTGCTATAATGGTATGTTAGATACCAGATATAGCGATAATTAATTATTACTAATTATAATTGGCTGAGAGATGGTTTTTAGAGTACATATTGACTCCCTACCCCCCAGCCCACTTTTCCCTTTCTTCCTCTCCCCAGGGGGGTTAGAGTTATATGATACGTCTGGTATTTTGCACACACTATATAAGAAGGTTATAAAGCAACTATTTACACAATAAAAAAAAAAGATAAAATTTTGAGATTTCTTCGGGGACGGTCCCCTTAAAATTAATTAGTTATGATGATATTCATTGTATATTTTCTCAACAATAGAAACTAAAGCAATAAAAGATGTAATAATTGAATTTTTGATAAAAATAAGACTTTAATCGTATCGGTGATATCTGCATTTTTTAATTGATATTTGCCGATCTGATACCGAGTACCGATACTTGAAAAATGGCCGATATAACGAGTACTGATACCGGTGGTATCGGTACAGCCCTACATTTTACCCATTTTTCCACCAAAAATAATCATAACATAACAATAAATAGCTAAAAATCCACTGACTTAGATAGAATATTATTTTCAAAGGAGAAAATAGCATAGGTAGAAGAAATTGAGAGAAATATATATTTCTCTCCAATTACAATTTAGAGACTCAAATTTCAGATCACAAACTCTCCAACCAGGTAAAATGGTATGGCTCATAAACTCTTCATTTGTCTCTCTAGCTCTGAGCTCTCTCCAAAAATCATCAAATTTCTCTCCAATATGATCAAATTCTCTCCTATATAACATTATAGCACAGGAGAAAATTGGATATTTCTCACTACTTGCAATTTTGCGATTTAAGAGCTCAAAGCCTTAAAATAACTCACAGCTCGCCATCAAAATGCCATGTTTCAAAGTGTGGCAGGAAAGTCGCCAGTTTATTAAGAAAATGGATCAAGGTCGCCACATTTAAGATACTTTAATTTCTTCAAAGAAGAAATTAGACTTCCTAGTGAAGATTTTACACCTGAAAACATCCTTGTGCTTCATGTCTGATGCAAGTATATCTCTTGAGACTATTTATGGAAGATTTACTTGTTATTTTAACTTATTTACAGGTTTTTGAACTTATTTCACCCCAGTCTGTATTTCGTGGTAAATTCCACCGACATGTCGCCAGAATTTTTCCCCCTTGAAAATAACATTCTGGCAAAGTCGGTAGATTTTTAGCTATTTATTCTATTCCTATGTTACCTTTAATTTTCGGTGGATAAATTGGGTAAATGTTGGTGGATCAGCCAAATTACTGGAAATTTATGGTGGATTTTTTCAGCTTTATGAAAAAGTCAGTGAGATTTTTTGCACCAAACCAGTCTGCAAAATATGCGAGATATTTGGGATTTTCTCTCCGAACAATTTTGAATTAATTCCTATATTTACATTAATTTTGCTACGAATACTTCTGAATTAATTCCTATATTTACATTAATTTTGCTACAAACAGAATAAGAGATCTGTACGAACACTTTACCAGTTTCTGCAGACTGGGCAGTGGGCACCAAATACTGTCACTGACTGGATTTCACCCCTCAAAAGTTGCCAATATACTGGCGACTTTGTCCATTCTTTGAAACATGGTCAAAATGGTGAGTTTGGACATGCTTTAATACCTGGCTCTCCCAACATATTGGCGATCCAGACTGCAGAATATGGAATATTTTTCCAAGACTCTGACTCAGTGACAAATCTGAGCCTAATTTTAGATCTCTGCCCAGTCTGCAGAATGTGTCTCTTCTCCCGCAGAGACTTTAATTTTAGAGAGAGCTACTCTCTCGACTCTCAGCCAGTCTGCAGAATGAGTCTCTTCTCCCGCAGAGATTTTATTTTGAGAGAGAGCTATTCTCTGACTCTCAGCAGCAGATTCAGAATCTCCCGCAGCTAAATTAATGGTAACATAGGAATTAATTCAAAATCTCCCGCAGCAAAATTAATGGTAACATAGGAATTACTTCAAGATCTCCCGCAGAGATCTCCAATATCTAAAATTCAATAAAAAACTCCCGCAGAGAGTCTTGGAAAAATGTTCTATATTCTGCAGACTGGACTCTCAGCAGCAGATTCAGAATCTACCGCAGCTAAATTAATGGTAACATAGGAATTAATTCAAAATCTCCCACAGGTAAATTAATGGTAACATAGGAATTAATTCAAAATCTCCCGCAGAGATCTCCAATTTCTAAAATTTCATTCAAAAACTCCCGCAGAGAGTCTTGGAAAAATGTTCCATATTCATTATTCTGCAGACTGGATCTCTGCGGGAGATCTTGAAATAATTCCTATGTTACCTGTTACCATTAATTTATCTGTGAGAGATTCTACATCCACTGCTAAGAGTTAGAGAGTAAACTTTCAAATTAGAATCTCTGCGTGACAAGACACATCATGCAGAGTTGTTGGCAAGTATTAGAGTATAGACATACCCAGTCTGCAGAATGTGTCTCTTCTCCCGCAGAGACTTTAATTTGAGAGACAGTTATTCTCTGACTCTCAGCAGCAGATTCAGAATCTCCCGCAGCTAAATTAATGGTAACATAGGAATTAATTGAAAATCTCCCGCAGCTAAATTAATGGTAACATAGGAATTAATTCAAGATCTCCCGCAGAGATCTCCAATTTCTAAAATTCAATCAAAAACTCCCGCAGAGAGTCTTGGAAAAATGTTCCATATTCTGCAGACTGGAGACATACTTTATTACCTGGCAGCCCACTAAATTTGCATGTGTACCTATCTCTTTAATTAGGATTTAGGAGCAGCTAATAATCAATAATGACAATATAGATATATCTAAATAAGCATATGTTTATCTAGCACTTTAAATATAAATATTACCTTTAAGAAGTCCAGGTTTTGTCCCAGCAAATACTGAATAATGAATTGAACGAGGATCCTCTTCTTCAGATTTGATTTCAGTATCCATTTCAGACACAGTGAATTAAATGCAAAGCTAAGTTAATTTTAAAATAATTATTACAAAACGGATTTAGATCATCTAAATATAAATATTTTCTTTCACACTAACTAGAAAGCTTATTTAGTAGTAAACAGTGCAACATTTGGTACAAACAGAAATGACGATTATGATTCAGGTTACATCAAGCACAAAGGTATTATCAAAGATATTATACTACAACAAGATACACTACTCTCGATAATTTCTGTTTTAAAACGCGCCAACAACAACATTTGGTTTCTTTAATAATATTTTAACTTTTATTTCATTAATTAATGAAGATTATTTGACTGGAAAATTAAGTTTTACATCGGTAGAATAGATAGATACAGCTAAATAATATAGAAACAAAGAGACGATCGACACCAAATGTTCTTATTTATCTAGTTCCCGCTTTCAAATCCAGATGGCGCTTTTTAAAACAAAAATTGTCGAGAGTAGTGTATCTTGTTGTAATATAATATATCTTTGGTATTATTCTTATGGTACCTCATAATTTTATTGGAATTTTGAATAATGTCAATAAATTTTACGTATTATTTCTAAAATAGTAATAATGAGACTGCTAGCTCATGAGAAAAGGGCCATTATAAACTCTCTTTTAACTGAAGAATAGATCTATAACTTCTTCTTCTTCTCGTATCAGTTTAGTGAAGCCCCTGGTTTGATATACTTTGATTGATTGAAAATAACCCATTAATTCACCATTGATATATTCCCAATATTAACTACCTTGTGTTACATCGCTAATCTAAATTGCAGGTATTTGAACCATGTAGATCCCAGTAAGCATTACAATGTTGGACCAACGTTGGCCCAATTCAGAATGAAACTCTGGGCCAACGCTGTCATGAAGGTCTCGGTGTATTGGGCCAGGAAGGACCGACGTTGGCCCACCTCACGGATGTCCACCGGCCCTGAACAGTATAACCACGTATAAACGACTTATTGGTACCGGCAATACTTAACGTTGCCGATGAACAGACACCCAATTATATATCTAATATGCTTCGAAACGATATCCGTATTCAATATATAAATTAATTAATTCAAGAATTAAAATTGAACCTTCTTACTTTATTGGATATAATAATTCTTAGGTTAGGTGCATATCAATTTAATTAATGTTACATAACATTATATACGAATTAAATGGAAAGAAATGAAATGATGTGTCCGGGTATCGATCGTGGGTCCATCTGTCCTCGTGCTTGTACCTCTGTCATTGTGCCACTGTGGATGTATTTTATTAAAGAAAATTTTTGATATTAAACGACTCAGAGATACTTAGAGATATTTTAGTGAATTTAACTATATTGGCAAGCACAGATTTTATAACCAAAATCACAACTTATTCTTATTACAAATTGTACATAATAAGATGATCAAATTTTTATAGAATTGTAAGTCCTTAAAAATTCCATTCTCTATGAGTTTTAATTAGAGAAAATATTTTGAGGCCACGACTCAGAATAAAGATGAAAGCTCTGTGATGAAAGTTCAAAGTAATATGAATTAATTAATTATTTAAAATTTGACCATAGATTAACTCTCACTCAGTATAATAAGTATATAGGTGAGTAATTAGTTTGATATTTTGACGTACCTATATAATTGTGTTTCATAAATAAACAAGAATTTTGTGCTATGTGATATATTTTTAGCAGAAGGGTATATGTTCCAAGTTATTATTAGGGTGTATATTTTCGAACACGTAATAAAGGAAAATATAATCATTATATTTAACTACACTGAGAAAAATAAACAACCGCAACTGATACACCCAGGTGTTTTGAGTTCACCCTATGTCTTTGTCTCTAAAGCAAGAAACTTTAGTGCATAAAACTCTAGTTTGGATGCACTAAAGTGCATCAGTTCGATGCACTTTCGTGTCTCAAATTTTCCTTTGCTATAATGATGAGAATAATTTTCTCATCATTTTAACAAACTTATAGCTAAGACATTAAAGTGCATCGAACTTATGCACTTTAGTGGATCCAAACAATAGTTTGATGCACTAAAGTGTCTCGCTTTAGAGACAAAGCCATAGGGTGAACTCGAAACACCAGGGTGCATCAAAATTTCTTTGAGTGTAATAACTACTATTTAATTAGTAGGTAACATAATAACATATCAAATTAGGATTAAAAATTGAGCAGTTGCCAATTCAAACTGAAATCTATATTATAATATTTACGCTATTTCAACCAAAATAATGATATTTTTATTTAAAATTGAATGGAATGTTTAATTTTCAATGTGAATAATTACTTCAAACGAAAAAATAACATTTCATACTATATATGAATTAACTAGCGGCCAAACTCATTCTTATCAAGGAAATAAATAAAGTTTTAAATTAATAGTTGAAGGCATAACAGGCCAATTTATACTAAATTGCGTGAAACGGCTACAATTTCAAAGATATACTTAATTGAGGATAGTAAATTGGTTATTTGGTGTGATTAAAGTTGGAAGAGATCGTTTGCACCTAACCTCACTAGGATTGTCTGGCGATAACTGCCAAAGAGAACCAGTAGACTTGTATAATAAATATACTGGTACATCAAAAAATCACGGGATTGGTTAACCAATGTTTTCCCTCCATTGGGCCAGTGTTGTTTGGCAACCGTTGACCCAGTGTAGTTTTCATTGCATTGGCCCAGTGTGTAATAACACCGGCGTACCAATGCCCGATCGTGCCTTTACTTTGCCAACGTTTACCGACGTTGGCCTGATATTGCAATGTAAACAGGGATGTTTCTTTATGGTTAATATTTTAGAAATAATAGGTGGAGATCGATTATTTGCGTCATTTGCGTCACAGGAAATTGGTTTCAATAATTTATCAGAACAGTATGAAATGAGGCATATATTTAAATGATGTATGTTTTCGAAAATAGGTGACGCTGTTTATAATAACATATTTATTACTGGATTTGTAATATATTTTGATATATATAATAAAAATATAGTGGAAAAAAATGTGACGCTAATTTTTGAACACCCTGCATAGCTCCTAGATACACTATTTCTAATTGCAATAAATATATAGTATTATATACTATTAATATGAGGTAAAATATATTCACATTATTTAAACGTATTAATAATGATACCGAAGAAACAGTCAGTTGAACTTAAAACTATCTAATTTTAATTAGGTTGCCATGACTTTCCCCAATTAGCAAGATGCTATTAATGTGCCTAACCTGCTAATATGTTCGAGTTTGCTGCACCCATTGAGCGTCATTCGTGTAAACACAATCGACTGTATGGTCAAGATCATTGCCTTGCGTCAATTGTTGTATGTATATAAAAGAATTGATCAATGATAATTAATTAATAATGTTTATTCACAATAATATATAAAGAAATGATGGACTCATAGGTCAACCGCCATGCGACAAACTGCCATGAGGAGGACAACTGCCATCAACCATGCTATATAAATTATAATTTCACGGATTTAATTTAATGTGGAGTATATTATTATTATTTTAAACTCAATCGTACGGTCCGAAATTGTGCATGAAGAAGTATAAAAATTAATAATGACAGTAGGTTCTGAATTAAACATGAAATTTTTATTAAATTCATTTCTTTATTAATTTTTTTTTCACATTTAACCCAATTAGCCCTTTAAATATATAATCAAATGGTTCACAAACAGGTTAAAATCTATAGATGCAAAACTTTCTTTTGAAAAATTTAAGAATACCGAGAAGAAGAGTACAGGTTAAACTTTCCAGTGAGTATGATTTTGCATCTTAATACTTAATTATTTTTCACTGGGTCAATTAATGTTTAATATTATTTGTTTGTAAAAAACTAACTTTGCCGCTAGATTCAGGATTAAAAACCTTAATAGTTATTATCTTATTTCTATGTTAAAATTTTTCTTACACAGAATACTTTACTTGGTAACTTTAAAATTTGAATTTGTTTTTCAATCGTTTCTTTATTTCAATATTTCATTGATCCAGAAATCCATCCATTACATTTCTTATAAATATTCAAAAAGTTTCAAAAATATTAGGATAATTGTTTCTGCAATATGTTTTGGTTGAAATTGTGATAAAAGTAGTAAAAAAATTATATATACCCCATTTATTCCCATTGCCAAGTGTTGCGTGAACGCAACTCTAAAATAAAAAGATGTAAAATTATATTCACTGCAAATTTTAACTGTAAAGGCAACAGTAAAGCTTATATTTTAGTACTATTCTTTGTATTCTGAAATGTTTGAAGAGAAAGTTTTACATCTATAGATTGTAACAAAGAAAGAAATTTAATATATACTTCTTTATTAATTTCTATGCTTCTTTATTAATTTCTATGCTTCTTCATTCACAAATTCGGACTATACAATTAATATAATTTACTAAATTTCTAGGCTAAAACATTAATGTATTTCACATTTAATTCAATCCATGACAGATTAGCTTACAAGCGCATTGAATTTTGCCCAATACAAAATAATATTATATATACTATATAGCATGGCAGTTGTCCGTATGGCAGTTTGTAACTTTTTCGTATGGCAGTTTGTAACTTTGAAGTATGGCAGTTGTACGTATGGCAGTTTGTAATTTTGTCGTATGGCAGTTTGTAACTTTGTCGTATGGTAGTTGTCCGTATGGCAGTTTGTAACTTTGTCGTATGGTAGTTGTCCATATGGCAGTTTGTAACTTTGTCGTATGGCAGTTTGTAACTTTGTCGTATGGTAGTTGTCCATATGGCAGTTTGTAACTTTGTCGTATGGCAGTTTGTAACTTTGTCGTATGGTAGTTGTCCATATGGCAGTTTGTAACTTTGTCGTATGGCAGTTTGTAACTTTGTCGTATGGTAGTTGTCCGTATGGCAGTTTGTAACTTTGTCGTATGGTAGTTGTCCGTACACCGTCTGGATGCACTTAGGTGTTTCAAGAGCTCGAAAGGGCATTATTTCGATGCAATTTAGTGTATCAAATTATTCTTTGCTAAAATGATGAGAGCAATTTCCTCAACACTTTAACAGACTTATAGCTGAGACACTAGAGTGCCTCGGACTGATGCACTTTCGAGCTATCGAAACATCTAAGTGCATCCAAACTATAGTTTCTGCACTTAACTGACTCGCTTTGAAGAAATTTTGAAAATCCAAAAACCTGAATGCTTCAGTTTTGAGTTATTTTTCTCAGTGTAACAAATGTAATCGAGAGTAGATGCCTAAAGACCCGGAGTGCAGTAGAGTGTTGACTAGTAAAAAATCTTCACATTGATATTTACACTTCAAACCCCGCAGCTAAATTGCAGGTACGATATAAGGTTGAGAATTAAGTAACAGCTTCATTCGTCGTCATCTCCATAATATTGTTGATATATTTTATAATGATACATTTATAGATAAATTTTTCTATGAATCCCATTGAATCATAAACTCTGATAATTGCTTCTTAAGAAATCTCGTGCAAATAAAATTTGAAACCAGTATATCACATTATTCCGTGATTTTAATGTACTTTAGACTGCAAATCATACAATTTTACCATAAGATAAGACTGGAAAACTGATAGCATTTAAACAAACAAAATTAAAATGTTGAGGATATATGTTATGCAGATACAAATATGTAATAGAACCACTAACCATTTTTAAAAGTTGATTTAAAAACTAGGTCTAGATGTTTATTCTGAATAGATTTTGAATAAGTTTGAGATTCAAAAATAAGTTGTACAACATATATAATAAATACAAACTCATTTAGAATTTTAAGGTCTCACTCAGAAAAAAACTGAGACATCGGTGTGTGTTTTACGTTTATAAACCCTAGCTCAATATTTTTAATATAAAGTTTGAAGGTGTTTTATTGTGATGCACTTAAGTGTTTCAAATTATCTTTAAATTATAGGAGTAAGTGGCAAATTATAGTTGATGCAGACCTAAATATTAAGCACATGGGTGTCTCAGATTGGAACGTTTTTTTCACTGTCTTGAGGCTATTTCAATTTTTTCCTCTATTCACTAAGATATCCCCGTACATACTATCAAATAGTTCTTCAAACTTGTTAGTCGACTTGACAAAAATAAAGAATTAAGTTGAAGTGATCCAACAAGTTGTATTTTTTTTTTTAAATGAATAATTTTGTATTTGCTGTACCTATAGATATCAAGCCTATGTTTGACAAACATCATGAGCGTGTGTTTATATGTAGAATGATTATTTTTGACGATTCTATCTGAGTTTTGTGATATGATGCACACTGTTTGATAGTGTGTACGGTGCAAGAATCAAACCACTTCACATTTCCCTGTAAATAATAGGTACATTGTATTTGTGTGATTACGTAACCTAATAAACCGGTCTAATAGATACTCAAAGCAAAATAAATTACCAGAGGACGTTGTTTTAAGGGATCGATCGATCAAATTTGGTGAACATTTTCATATTCTTTTGTTGAAAAAGGGTCTTTAGGTAGAGGGCTTTCATGTCCCTAATATTTTTTAGGGCTACGAGCATCAGAAGTAAGTTCTGAAAGGAAATGTCGGTCCCTACTTTTGTTAGTAATTATGTTACAAGGATTCTAAACAGTCTTAGTTTTCCTTCTTTTATAATCTAGAATACACATTCATAGATTTTTATTCTTTTAAAATTATTTATGATTTTTTTTTTATATAAAATCTTTAATTTCTCAAAAACTAAAGCCTAAATGAAAAAGTCGCACGAACAAAATGTGATTATTTTCAAAAGTTACATTTCTCTGTAGGTATATTTCAGAATAATTGGTTTAACGAATTAAAAGTTTTCTGATGACATTTGTGTAGTTTGTTCATATGATATTGAATTCAAGGTAAAAATATGAAAACTGTGTATTCATATCATTTATAAATTACAGAACACAAGGAAAATAGCATGCAAACTATATCCATAGCGATAAAATTGACATTTCACCTAACTATAACGTTACAAGAAAACTAAAAGCAGTTATGGGACCCTCGAAAGATTTCTAACGGAAATAGATACTTTTTTCTATTTTCATAATCTCTTGCTTTTTCATCACAGTTCAAAACCGAAAATAAATTTTTTTTTATAATTTTGGTTAGTTATCAAACATTTCTTATCAAAAGAAAATGGGAAGGAAAACGGACAATATGGGCCCCTAGTTTTATTATAAATGTTACAAGGATTCTAAAACGGTCTTTGGTTTTTGTGCGAGCTTTATTTTCAAATATACGTAAATTCTAATTATATAATAACGCGTTTTAATATTGTGAAAATATTTTGTATGTAAGCAAAGTTTTTAGTTCTTTAATGCTTCGTACACACTGCCATGCACTTCGCCAAACTCAACCAGTACTTCATACAGATTTTAGTTTGTCAAACTGTTTGATAAACAAGGTTTGATATCTAGGCATAGCAAATTAACCATAGGCATTGTATTCAAATCACTATTGTACACTATACATGGTTGTATGAAGGTGAAATGATCACCTTTTCATGTGAAACTGTATGTGAACTAATAGTTTTCGATTCTACTGTTTGACAAATAATGGATTTCTTCAAGCTTTCGATTTCAGTGCTTGAAAAATCTAAAATTAAATGAACAGCTTAAACGAGGTGTTTGATAGTGTGTTTGGGCATTATCCTGAAACTTGAATCATATCTTTAGATTTTTCCATTTTGGAATTTAATTTTAGTGTGCCATATTTATAATTATGCTGAAAATTTGTTTCTTTTATAAAAACCAGAGCCTTTTTTCTGATTTTGGATGATTTTGAAAAAGTTCAGTTGCGAGTTTTAATTGGGCCCCGCATTGTTGTAATTTGGATTAGGGATTGTTATTTTCTTTTAGTGAACTTTTAAATTTATAACCCCTTTTCAGCTTAAGAGGATGATTTTGGTTTGGTAGGATCGTACCTTTCATTAAATTTATTTTCATTTATTTATAAAGTTCCTCGTATTTACTTTTCTTTTGATTTCAGCAATTATGTCATAGAACTGAAATAGGAATTTGAAAACCCACATAATGAATTAATCCTTAATTCAGACCACTAGGTCCTTTAATCGTTAATCGTTCTGCGAAATCCCATTTTCATAGTAAAAGTGACTGAATTTGATCACAAGGAGCTAAGGAGTTAGCCACACAGTCTCTTGTCCTAGAACTAACCATAGCATGTCACTTCGAAGGTCGTTCTCCCATGCATTTAATTCAGTATCGCTTTTCTCCGGTCAGTGTACGTCTAACAATCTGCTGGTACGGTTCACAATGAGAACAGCTGATAAGAACTGTCAGCAGAACATACAGAGGAACCTAAGAACTTTACGCACAGTGATAGATACGTTGAAAATGGTCGGGGGGAATATGCGCAGTAGATATTTTGGCTATTTATTACAGTGAGTATAATGAAGTGTATTCGTAAAAATATTCTGCACAGTTTACTAATTTCTCATTTCCAAAAAGAAAATTTACTAATTGTAATGTTTGTAGATATTTTAGAATTGTTCTGGGCACACGACAACCAATTTGTAATATTTCTTAATGTTACGTAAGAAATTAGAAAAATGATTTGTGAAAAAATTATTATTGTGCAGGGACTCTTGAAAAAGTTTAAAAATGTCAAAATACGCACATTTGCTAAAAAATATTCAGAATTATTATTGCCTACATTATGTACTAATCTCAATAATAAGTTAAGTTTGTTTTGCTATGATGGAATAATTTATGTGAAAAATTTACATTAGAAATTTATCCAAAATCATATCCTAAATTCGTTAAATTTTTCGAAATTAAAAAAATTGTTACGTATGTGTTCCGTACAATTTCACTGAATCAGTGTATCTTAACAATGCGCTGCGCGTATTAGGATCATTGTAAACACGCGACAATCTCGAGATTGTGCAAGGCAGGTAAAGGTTATGAAGCAGGACCAACAGTGATGGAGTAGATAATCAATTGATACTTGCATAATCTTGAGATTGTCCTGATCGGCAAATTGCGCGGAAATTATATACTGTTATAATTACCTGTTATAATTAATGGCCAGGAAGTTGAGAAATGATATTACTATCTATAGTAATTATCCATCATTAGGAAAGGATATTTATTTAAAATAAAATTAACCTTGTTATTTAATTCAACAAACATAATATTTTTGTCACTAACAAAGATTTTGTTTATGAGTGTCCGTAAATGCATGTAAAATTCTAAAAATGCATATAAAATTCTTAAAAAGTACATAAAATTATAAAAAATTAAATACATTCTAAAATGTAAATAAAATTCTATAAAAACAGGCTTTCATATCGTTTATTATTTTGGCAAAAATTTTAACCCTGTATGAGATTGAGATCTTTGGTCTTTGACCTTGATTCAGATCTTTTTTTCCTTACCTTGACCTTGATTGAGTTGGGCTTTGATACTTGATCTTAATTGATCTTGAGAACTTTTATCCCTGACATTTATTAAGTCCTTTGATCCTTGACCTTTAATGAAACTGTTCATCTCTGACTTTAAAGGAGTCCTTTGATCCTTGACCTGCATTGAGACATCTTATCCTTGACCTTCATTGAAACCGTTTATTCCCTGACTTTGTATGAGTCCTGTGACCTTAAAACCGATACAACTAAGAGTAAATACTAGTTACTTACTTGCAAAGTTGATATAAACCATCTATGATTGTCTGAGTAACAGAAATATTCATTAAAAAAGGTCATCTCTAGGCTCCGGGAAAAAAATCAGTTTATTAATAATATTTTAGATTATAGAACTAAGGTCTAGTATTATTATTCTTCAAACCGCATAAAATTTGATTCAATATTTTTATTGTATACTCTTATAGTTTACGAAACATTAATCTAACGCTGAAGAAAAAGAAATTATAGTTTTGATTTCCAATTTGAATTTTATAAACAAACAATACATGTCCGGCGTTCGTTTAACTTGACTGTCAATTATTTCCTGAAATATATGAATATTTCTATAGTCAATTTTTCCTATTTTATACCTTTACAGGAATATCTAATAATGGATTCATTTTACCTACCTAGTAGACAATCAAAACAAATGTGTACCTTCTTTTTCTTCTGAAGGAAAATTAGTAAGTCGCAAGTGAATCGGCTATTGTAGAGAAAAGATTGTAATTTCTTTTAATAACATATAGAATTATATACATGTTATCTTATTTCATGAGGTTGCAGCAAAGAAACATTAGCCTCATTGATTAAACGAATAAAAAATTGCTTGGAGGGAACCTTTAAAGTTCACTAAAATTAAACCAGATTTACAACAGTTTTTTGAAGTTCTTGATATGAAAAATGATCGCCAATGCAATAAGAAAGCGCCACCACGCGGCTAGTCATTAGAGAAGCATTTCACGATTCGCATTAGTATATATTATTTTTAGTGCAATAATATCAATAATTATGAAAATAACAGGGTGATATTTTAGTTTCTAAATATACTATAATAACCACTGTGGTTTGCCATATGCAAATAATAGACAATAACATATATTAATATATTGGAAGTAAATGTAAAAAGTTAACAATAAATAGTTCAGTTATTGCTTTATTTTGAAATAATTATTTTAAGAATAAATTGCATTTATTATTATTTTTTAACAAATAACAATAATTATGTAAAATATTTATGTACTAGTTATAGAAGTTAGCTTGATAATTCTAGTGATTTTAACTTTGCTTAGGTAGGTATCTGTAAATGTAACATTGCTTAGGTAGGGAGAGTTGAAAAAACATGGAGTAATAATTTCACTCAACCGCTTATATAGTTTCGAGATTCTTTCTAATTTCTATTGGTCATCAACCAACACTAATTTTTCCCCTGAGTTCTTCACCCTTCTTAATATTTTGTGTCTAATAAGTTTACAACATTCGAAAATTTAAGGAATAGGACACCCCAAAACTCATTATTGCTACAGAGTGAACAACAGAAAACCATTTAACAAAGAAAGAGGTCGATGGGGTTAATTATATTAAACAATTTGTTCTAGTAACATTTTTGGAAAATAATTAATAACTCTCTCAAAACGATAAACATCATTATCAAACAACTGTTCTACACTGCAAACACCAGATGTGAAGGGAAATGTCCACTACACTACTTTATTTCGAAGTCACTGAAAAAACTAACTTCAAATAACAATCCGGTCTGAATATTTTAAAACAACAGGTATACAGGTGGAAGTGGAGGTATTCTTACTGGCGGTACCTCCACTGGATCATTTTGACCAATTTGTGACTTTCAAAACAGGTCCATCATCACTGATTGACTCTTTGATAGTTACATGAAAAAAAACTCTAGAGTCACTTAGTTTCGGAGAAATAATATCGCATCACCCCTCAGTCACTCACCACTCACCAAACCACTCTATCACTCACCACTCTGTCACTCACCACTCTGTCACTCACCACTCTGCCACTCACCACTCCTCACCACTCCATTTCAAGGCCAATGCACATTAATTACACTCACGCACCATTTCCATTGCTTTCTTGTTAACACTTTGCTACCAATTCCTTATATGGTTACATTAGCAATACCAGCCCCCTAAATGGTTACATCAACAATAGCAATAACCTGCCACTGTTTGCACTGTACCTAATTTAATTAATGCCCATTAAACCTAAGGCTTTGTTAACCTTCCTTTTATGACTGATTTAAAATTACCATAAAATTATAAAACAAAAAACTGAATTATTTATACACTAATTAACCTATCAATGCTTGTATTTTAGCGTTTTTTTTTCTTAGTTGCATTCTTCTCCGTAGTTGCGTTTTTTTTCGTACTTGCGTTTTTTTCTTAGTTGCATTCTTCTCCGTAGTTGCGTTTTTTTCGTACTTGCGTTTTTTCAACAGTTGCGTTTTTTTCGTAGTTGCGTTTTTTCGTAGTTGCGTTCTCTTTTGTAGTTGCGTTTATTTTCGTAGTTGCGTTCTCTTTTGTAGTTGCGTTCTCTTTTGTAGTTGCGTTTCTTTTCGTAGTTGCGTTCTCTTTTGTAGTTGCGTTCTCTTTTGTAGTTGCGTTTCTTTTCGTAGTTGCGTTCTCTTTTGTAGTTGCGTTCTCTTTTGTAGTTGCGTTCTCTTTTGTAGTTGCGTTTCTTTTCGTAGTTGCGTTTTTTCAACAGTTGCGTTTTTTTCGTAGTTGCGTTTTTTCGTAGTTGCATTTTTTCGTAGTTGCGTTTTTTCGTAGTTGCATTTTTTCGTAGTTGCGTTTTTTCGTAGTTGCATTTTTTCGTAGTTGCGTCTTTTTCGTAGTTGCATTTTTTCGTAGTTGCGTTTTTTCGTAGTTGCGTTTTTTCGTAGTTGCATTTTTTCGTAGTTGCGTTCTTTCGTAGTTGCATTTTTTCGTAGTTGCGTTTTTTCGTAGTTGCGTTTTTTCGTAGTTGCATTTTTTCGTAGTTGCATTTTTTCGTAGTTGCGTTTTTTCGTAGTTGCATTTTTTCGTAGTTGCGTTTTTTCGTAGTTGCGTTTTTTCGTAGTTGCATTTTTTCGTAGTTGCGTTTTTTCGTAGTTGCATTTTTTCGTAGTTGCGTTTTTTCGTAGTTGCGTTTTTTCGTAGTTGCGTTTTTTCGTAGTTGCGTTTCTCTTGTTCTGTAACGCTTTATCGCCTCATTTAAATAATAACAATTATCAGTTCTACGGTAACCTCACACCGAACTAAGTCCTTGTCACTCTAACGCAGTCACAACTGCTAATTACAATGAACACACGTCGTGAATAGAGGATAGGTAAATAAAAAAGAAAGAAATTAATATTAACTGCTTGAAGTCTGAGGAAGAAATCTTGTGGATAAGAGGAAAAGATTATGTTAATTATTATTAATGTTTAGTCTGTACAACCTGCATAAGTTACAGTGAAAACAGTTTTCACCAAAATACCAAAGTTACTTTTAAAATATTTCATATACCAGGAGAAATAAAAACGAGACATGTTCCACACTCATTCGAGTGTCATGAGTGTGAGACGTAATAAGAGCGGAGTATGCCTGTATCTCTTATGAGAAAGAGAGTAATTTGAAGTCCTTGTTTGTATTTTGGACACAATTGTGTTAACCTGAGATTAATTTCTAAAGTAGTAATAACTTATTATGATAAAACTCACTTAACTATTATTTCAAAATTACTAATAAATACTATAATATTTTAATTACTATTTACATGAATAGCCTGCTTTGGAAATTGTCTGTTTTTTTAATAGGAAATGTACATGCACTAGAGTATTAGGCACAGTACTCGGGAAGTGGGTGATGGGATATAATTCTAAAGGTCGGAATGGTTCATAAAATCCAGTTTCCGAGTTTTGTGACTTACCTATACTGACTTTTACCAAGATAGATAGGGTATGTTACGAATTATCGGTCGATTCCAACTTTTCGGTCATATAAAAAAAGGTATAATGATAGTTGTTATTTTTTTAAATTGGTATCCATGATACCTGCGATTATCATGGATACCAATAAAAATTAAATAACAAATTATTATTATATAGTTTTTTTATATTACCGGAAATGTGGAACCGACCGATAATTCGTAACTTACCCTATAAATCTTTGTTTTTTAAAGTTAAAGTTTCCATGTATCGAATGTAGCAGTGGATACACTTAATTATCAGTGGATACACTTAATTATCAATGGATACACTTAATTATCAATGGATACACTTAATTATCAGTGGATACACTTAATTATCAGTGGATACACTTAATTATCAGTGGATACACTTAATTATCAATGGATACACTTAATTATCAGTGGATACACTTAATTATCAGTGGATACACTTAATTATCAGTGGATACACTTAATTATCAATGGATACACTTAATTATCAGTGGATACACTTAATTATCAATGGATACACTTAATTATCAGTGGATACACTTAATTATCAATGGATACACTTAATTATCAGTGGATACACTTAATTATCAATGGATACACTTAATTATCAGTGGATACACTTAATTATCAATGGATACACTTAATTATCAGTGGATACACTTAATTATCAGTGGATACACTTAATTATTGCCTTAATTATTGGATACACTAATTATTATTAATTAATTGCCTAAAAAGTTTCTATATTGCCTAAAAAGTTTCTATATGAAACTTCGTATAGGCTTGGATTTGATTATTGTTTAGATTACTTAATTTATAGCAAAAATTTGTAAATATAATTGTATAAATGCTTATATGTAATCAGTATTTTTTCATGTATGTAATCTTTTTTATTTTTTTTCCAATAAAGAATCAATCAATCAATCAATTATCAGTGGATACACTTAATTATCAATGGATACACTTAATTATCAGTGGATACACTTAATTATCAATGGATACACTTAATTATCAGTGGATACACTTAATTATCAATGGATACACTTAATTATCAATGGATACACTTAATTATTAGTGGATACACTTAATTATCAGAGAATACATTTAATTATCAGTGGATACATTTAATTACCAGTGGATACACTTAATTATTAGTGGATACACTTAATTATCAGAGAATACATTTAATTACCAGTGGATACACTTAGTTATCAGTGGATACACTTGACTACTTTTCACGTCACGTGATGAGTGTTAATGACGTCACACCGAATGACTCCTCTAAACACTGCCTCGTGACGTCACAGTCTGTGACTTCACTCAACTAATACAGTTCATTGAAATGAAGGAATTGGTTGATAGATAGGATGTATGATATATATTTATATTGTCAAATTGCTATTCTAGACGCCTATATAATATTTTTATGTCGCCAATTTAAAAAAAAATACAAAGTATAATTTGAGTGACCGGAAAATTGGTCCTTTGGGAATAATTCTTTCATACGTCTAATTTTTCCTAATTTGAAATACAAAAACATTTGAAATGCTAGTTATAAATTTAACATACAATTTCAGTCATTGAAATCTGATTAGATGAATTTAACATTTCATTGATTACATTATTTTGGTACTTGTTATATTTTCTTTTATCATCAACAGTGCAATTCGGTTTTTAATATTAGGATGCTGTAAGAGTTACATTACATAAATATTTATCAGTTACATTAATTTTGTTCGCATATTTTGAAGTATTCGATATTCCTTTAATTTTGAGGAGCCAATAATTTCAATTTAATTTATGTGTCCATTTTCTAAGGACAAATATTTAGTAATTATTGAAGTTAACAGATATGAATCTTCTACTTAATTAAACACGGAATGAATTTAATTAACTTATTTCCATTTAATGTTTACATCATTGATGAAAAGTGAACAAACTAACACAAACTAAAATAACTAATAAAAATTCTAGCACCATCAATATCACATATATCAATAGTTGGGAAAGAAAAAGTGGCAATTGAAGTGAATAATACGACTTACCTTTATTATTGAAAAAAAAAACTGTTCTAAAGCTTGAAATTTACTTTACACTTTTAAATGTTTATTGCAAGAAAACAAATTCCACTACAAATATCAAATAAATATGAATTTATAGACAAAATCTCCAAGTTTATTTTACAATATGTATGATGCAGATAAAAAAACTCCCGCCAGAAAAACCTTGGCAATGTTAAGAGAAGAATTTCAAGTCGCTTAATTCCACATTGCAGTGAAATTTAATTGCCTGTTCGATCTCCTGATTTAACCCCTCTTGACTTCTTATTGTGAGGGTATCTTCAAAATCGAAAGCTTACCGAAATAGGCATGAAAATCAAAAAAAGTGGAAACTCAGCATAATTGAAGAAATTAACCAAATAAAGAGAGGCACACTAGAAAATGTTTTGCAAAATACTTTGCGAAGAGTGCGCTCTTGCTTGAACAAAAACGGAGAACATTTGAAGGACATCATTCAAAAAAATTTATATATTTTTTATATATACATTCTTCAAAAAAATCTTTGAGCTTTTGTCTATAAATTCATATGTTGATATCGATAGTTGCGCCGGTTTTCGTTCAATAAACATTTAAAAGTGTAAAGTGCATAAACCCCATTCCCTGTTATAAATAAAAAATAAAGTCTATAGTAAGATTTTATGACGTTATTTTCCTCTTCGTTATTTCTTTTTTTCTGATAGTACATTATATACTGTAATATTATCATATAGTTATTCTTATATACCTCATTATTTCTTGCAGTTTTTACTATCACATTTTCAATATCCCGCTGTTCTCTTTTTCATCACTATATTTTAAATTAAAAAAAAAAGTAAATAGAATTTTCTCTTCATTCACTCTTAGCAAATTGATAATCAGAAATAATTAACAAATTCAATTTTTAACTGTTACGAACTAATGTACATAGTAAGTCATTTTAGACCAATATCTACACTACCAATATTTTCAAAAGTTTTCGCAAAATCCTATATAGCAAATTATCTCATTTTATTGACGATAATAGGATTTTAAATAAAAGTTGATACGGTTTTAAAAAAGGTGTAACAATCGCCCATGTAATTTTAAAAATTTTCCACTATGTTTTAAGATCTTTTAATGAAAATTCTTATTGTATAGCTTAATTTTTAGACTTGGAAAAAAGCTTTCGACACGGTAGATGTAAACATTTTAATGAAAAAACTTCACCACTACGGCATAAAGGTACGTTTTGCATGCAGCGATTGTTAATTGCGATCATCGCCTAGTGATTATCGCTGATTACTAGTTCAATGCTATTCCTATGGAGCTGTTTTGCAACGAGCGATTATTGCCGAGCTATAATTCAATGTATTCCTATTGCTATACGATCATCGCTGAACGATGATCGCAACAATCGCTGCATGCAAAACGTACCTTTAGGGACAATTTAAATAAAATTTTAGTTAGTTATCTGAGCAGCAGACGGCAGTGCGTATATATTAACGATTTTATTTCTTATTTAAAACAATGAATATAGGTTTATACCAAGGATCGACTTGAAGTCCAATTTTATTCAATTTATATTTTAATGTTGTTTGTAATGTAGCCACTGAAAATGATTTTAATTGTACTCCTTTTGCTGACGATGCAGTGTTTTATTGTAGGGATAAATGTTTAGATAGTCTAGTTTTTAAATTGAATAATTTTATTAGCAAGTTCTCAATGGCTGGATAAGCTCACCCCTAACATTTCAAAAACCAAAATAATGTTTTTTAACTCCCATAAACAAATAATCTTACCATATATCTATTTTAACATTGGCATTTTAGAAAAGGTTCATCATTTTAAATATCTAGGCATTTTTATCGACAATAGATTAACTTTAAAAGAACATCTGTCATTTATATGCAAGAAACTAAGTCAAATTAAAGGTAATTAGCCCCTTATTTTAACAGAAAATTCTTAATATTAATGTATAATTCCCTAGCCTACTCCTTTTTTATCCAATCTGTTATTGTATATGGTAAAATATTTTAACTCGCTACTCAAAAATTGAGAACAATTTTAAACAGTATTTTGAGAATTATATTGTACGTAAAAAGAGATTTTAGAGTTTTTATCCATCAAATAACGATTTATATAGGAAAATATTTTTTATTGAAATTTGAGGATGTTTATGATTATTTTTTATTTAATTTTTTTCGTAATGCTCTATATTTTAACGGACATTTTCAACGCCTATTTTAGAGACCATTTACCCACTCACTCCTACCAAACCAGATCAACTCATTTTAATGTACCAAGTTTTAGAACTGAATTAGAAAGAAATTTTATTGTTTACAGGGCTATTCATCTTTTCAACAATATTCCTGAAAATTTAAAATACCCATGTCTGATTTTAAATCCTAAGATTTTTAAAGAATGCTGTATTAGTAAATATATTGAATGATTTTAGATCCACTGCATCGTCTTTTTTATTTTTTTTAGTTTAGTATTTCAGATCATGTTTTAATTTTGGGATTTTGTAAATATTATAAATTTCCTCAAATTTGTGAAACTTTTTTTGTATGTAATAAAGTAAACTGTAATCTCAATTGGTTAATTCAAATTGACGATTACCTTTGTTATTTAAAATTTTTTGTTCTATTACTAATATTCAATTCAATAATACATCAATTATCAATTTTAATACCGTCAATGTGTGAACATTCACCTTGAAATAAAATCATTTTATACGTAATGGGAAAACTCAGGTTACATATAAGTATATAATTAAAATTTCATTTGAAATCATTAATTTTATATTGAATAAAATGAATAACTAATCAATAGAATTCTAGACATTGCATAATTTCCTCATCAAAATATATTATTAAATTGAATCAAGCTTTGCAATAAATAAAGTACATCATTGTATACGATAGCAGAACACAAACATATTCTTCAGTTTACAGTACTATAACTGTCTTTTTTTATTAAGGATAGAAAATATATACCTATATAAAACAGGATAAAAAGAAATACATAACCTGATAATATATATTTTCAATCGTGTCCATCACTCAAATTCTTCCGTTTACGTTCATAACCAGTTCAGTCGCATCCTTTTTTGTGATTTATTATTGTATATAATTTCACATTATAATAAATACGGATAAATTGGGCAAACATTGTGGGAATACCAGAAATGGTTTGCCTGAAATATGTGACCAAAGCATGAAACATTTGATTGTAGAAACTGGTTAGAGTGTGCGTTAAAATATCTGTATCTTTACATTTTAATGTTACTTAAATTATACCTTAGATAACTGATTTGAAAAGAAGTATTATGTATCTCAGAATAAAAACTGCATTATAAAACTTCTTCCCACTTATTTAAACCTCTAACTCTCTCGCTAGAGAGTTATATCCCACAATTCTAACTCTCTCTCTTTAGCTGCCTTGCGAGTTCCTACGCAGCGACCAATTCTGTACTGAAAGGGCGGCAGTATTCTCCAGCTGCTATACTGCCCATTAGGTTCCAACTGGTCCTCCTTTGCACACCATAACTCTCGCTCCGTTTCTCTTCGTTCCCTTTAGCGTAGATCAATCTGTAAATACAACCACGTCAGATGAGGCACCTTGGTCTACACACTGTATTGCTTTTTGCAACTGTTTCTCCGCTATTTCTGTTTTTCTAGTCTCTGCTATCTGTTTTTATCAAGGAACACCTCTCCTACAGGGCTTACTTATTTCTGGTTTACCACTCTTTATTTGGATTGTCAGAGTATTCATCAATTCTGCCATGTCTGCAGTGGTCTCCTCACATTCCCTCCTCCAGTTCGTTTTCTTTGCTCTTTCTTGTGTGCTCTTTCTTATACCAGCAATAGCCCATAAAATTTCCCTCTGTCTTATCTATATTTATGGAAGGTAACCAGGGTAACCATATTCTGTCAGTGACCTCTGTGTTGCTACAAAAATGTTGTGCATCTCGTCCCTCGTCCAACCCCAGTTTGCTCCCGAGCTTTATGTCACCTCAGAGCTCTTCAATAAACATGGCAAGTCCTGAATTCCCCTCTACGTCCTGGGCTTTCAAAAATAATGTGTGAAGGAAGTTTACCAGGTTATTACTACCTCACTTGTCAAAAAAAACCTCGCTCCCCTTAGGTTAATGGTTTCAAGTATTTTCGAAGATGAGTAGTTTCCCATTTACACAGCACACCAGAAATCTGTAGATATCTTCTGGTAGATGATGCTTCTTGTGCTGTTGCTTTCATTTAGTATACTTCTGCTTTGGTGAGATATAGAGGGGTTCAGTATAGTAGGACTTTTGTGTTCACCGGTGTTGCTTTTCATCGCAACTAGCCCATCTCATTCACCTCACATCCACTGATGCTCCTTTCGCAGGGCCGTCTGTACCTCAGTGTCTGGACTTTCCTCTATCGAATGGTTTGGATGCCTAATTGTGTTTGCTAGTAGGTGGTCTGGAAAGTTTTAAAACTGTCGGGCGAACCAATTTCTATCGTCTTGAATTTTTTCATTCACTTTGTGTCTTTTTTTTCTCTATTTCCGCCTGGGTTTGTGAAACTGGGGTCTCCGGCCGATTGAGCTTTTGTGCTCTTTCTCAGTTTTGTATTCTTGGTAGTTTTTAAGTGTAATAATTTAGTAAAGCATGCATGGTGGTTGGTTATCATTCTTGTTTAACCCTGGATTGGAACGACCAGCAGGCCTCAGAGGCCCAATCCAGTTTTGAATATTGATGCATAATTTGAATAGGGTTAAATTATCTAATTTTATAGTAGTGTCATATATTTGAAATAGAGATATATTGAATAGATAATAATACAACAATAAGGTAATGGAATTAAATTGATTTATTTTTTGAGATGTGAGGAATTTTCTCTATTCCACAACAAACTGACTTGGTTATTCCATGTGCAAAACGATGTGATAGAAAGTCCTACTAATATGTTTCGTATCCCCGTTGAAAATGTATCATTTATTTATACTTGAATATTAAATTCGTTAACTTTATTTAACAGTACATTTCTAGGTTTTTATTCATACTATTTTATGCTTAGATAGCTCATATTATACCTAATCTACTTTAAGTACAATCTATCTTTTTTTTCATCACAGATGGTGCCCCCTTTTGATATTGCTAAGCGGGTGCCAGGTTGCAGAATGTGGTAATATTCTGATGCTACACCCGATGTTCGCACCATCGCACGTCTTGGCGCTGAGACCACTTAGTTTGGACTTGGTGGCAAAGGGTCACAGTGTCAGTAAATAACCTTTCAATGGATTGAGAACAAAAATATATATTACCGAATCAGTCAAGAAATAGAGTTCAATTCATTTTTTAGACTCATTATGGTATCAGGAAGATATTATAATTTTTGTTAACAACATTGAAGCTCAGAATTCAGAGTTAATTAAGGCAAAAGAATTTGAGATCGATCACATACATACCAAATAATTATCTTAGTTAGGTAGCTATGGATAAGTAATCTGAATTTACTTATAATAACAAACAATAACAAATGCAGTTAATTGAACCCCAAAAAGTAGAAACAAAGAAAATGAAACTATTGATTAGTCTTCTCAATTTTATAGAAATGTAAAAAAAAAGAATCAGAGCTGCATAATAGCACTTTCTTCACATCTCCAGGTGACCATAGTGAGAATGGATCAAGATCTTCCTCCAGTCCACCATTCTAACATCACAGAACATCTCTTAGAGGTACACAATGTGGATGGCAAACTACCTTTCTTCACCAAGGGAAGGAATGCTAGGTAAGAAAAAATTGATATTCAGCTCAGAGAAGACTAGGTGAAGCGGTAAAAGCGGTATTAACGTTTGCTGAAACTAATGGAAAAACCGTATTATTTTGATGCATTTTTTTACCTTCAGGAAATAATGAAAAAATGTTAGATTGACTTAAATTAGTAAGTCAGTTTAATACACTGAATAAAGTAATAGTACTCCGATGAAGGTAATTTAATAATTTATAAATATGTAAATGTTTCATCATGATTAACGTATAGAGGAAACTTAACTAATACATATTTCATTTGAAATTATTTTAAGAAACCAATAATGTAATTTTAGACGAGTGTAAGACCCCAAATTTTATTAATATTCGTAAACTAAACTACTGCCTCTCTAGTACCAATTATTTTTATAGGCCGGTTTCGTAAATGAAGATTTTTTGAATGAATTAAATTAATTTTACTTTAGATATGTGGCGATGACATTTAAACGACTTTGCCCGAATTAAAGATCTCATAAAAATTATAAATATCTACTAAAAATTATCTATTTGCTCAGTTGCTTTTAGGCACTGCACTCATTGTGGCAACATATTCGGTCGTCAATTCTTATATTAACTCCTTGTCATTCCATTAGGTTTTTGGTTTAATTAAACTTTCTTCAAATAAATCCCACTAAAATTGATACCTACCAAATATACACTTGATGATCTATGGAACAAGATGAATATTGATAATGAATATCGTCAATGAAATATTGCTTTTCGAATTCTCAATTCAATGAAAAAAAAATTACTTTCAGATTCGAAATGCCTCCACTCACTTGGGAGAAGGGCAACCACTACAATTTTATTCCATTTGAAGGAGCAGGAGCTGTCACAGCCTTTTGTAAAGCGCTACTTGGCAATGAGAATCTTACGAGGGAGCTGACAGCTAGGAAATATGATGTGGTTGTGGTAGATTTGATCTACAATGAGTGCAGTTTGGCTCTGGCTCATCATCTTGGTGAGAATTCTAATTTCAAAATAACTAATAAAATGATTATGGAAATATTATTCAGGCACAGCTCTAAAAAGAAAACATTCATAGTTTTTTTCTCATTCGAACTCTTCAGATGCACCCGCTGTCGGTTACTGGGGCTTTACATTTGGAGGTTATCAGCCGATGTACACAATGGGTTTCAATTCTCCCTCCTTGATTCCGTACGTCTTCTCACAGTGCAGCAGCCCAATGACCTATACAGACAGAGTTTGGAACATGTTTCTCCACATCTACATGACTATTCAATCTGAGGTAGATTAAACACCTTAATAATTCAGTACGATTGTTAAATTTTTTTATTAACATTTATCATATCATTTCAGGCATTTTTCCTTTTAAGTAACTACCACATACAGAACTATCTTCCCGATTCTCCATATCCATCTACACTGCTAGCAAATCTATCTGGAGCGATGATCAACTCTCATCCAGCGTTAGATTTTCCTAGAAGTTTGCCCCCGACATTTCTGGAAATTGGAGGATTTCACATACCAGAACCAAAACAATTACCACTGGTACTGTTTTGAATCTATTTCAATTATTTTGTTTTGAGGATAATATTCCGTGAATATCATTTAATTTTGTATTTCTTAAAGGACATAGAAAAGTTCATTGATGGGGCTAAGGAAGGTGTTGTGGTCTTTTCGATGGGTTGCACTTTCGATACGAACAACCTACCTGATGAAGTAATCCATCGATTCCTGAATGCATTTGCACGACTACCGCAGAGGGTATTTTGATGAATAGAAGTATTTATCTTGTTTACATGTTGGTGGTAGGTATTTGATATTTTTATGTTTTGTTTTACAATTCACAGGTTATTATGAGAGTTACTGGCAAGGTTCCATACATTCCTGATAACGTGATGGTGGTTCATTGGATGCCACAATCTGATGTCCTGGGTGAGTGAGAGTTATCAGCATTAGAGAAAATTTGGGTGTGTTTGGAAATTTTATGTTTTCCCATTATTCAGCTCATCCATCTACAAAACTTTTCGTCACGCACTGCGGTATGCATGGAGCAATGGAAGCTATTAAACACTCCGTTCCAATGGTTGGAATACCAATTTTTGGAGACCAGATGGACGTGATGCTGAGACTCAAAGAAAAGAACGTCATTGTAGCTCTCAGTAAGCATGACGATGAAGATACTTTACTCGATGCTATGAACGAAGTGTTGAAGAACAAAACGTAAGTTATCGATAATAGTTGTCCAAATGTTGAGCTTCAAGTCGCATTTTTTGGAATAGAAACATTACTAAAAGGTTTTCTTTCAGGTACACTGAGAATATCTCTCGCCTAAGCAGAGCCATGTGTCATTTCAGTCCGCGCCCTCGAGAAAAAGCGATTTGGCTACTTGAACATGTTATGCAGACGCAAGGGGCGGACCACCTTAAAATACGCAACAGATTCCTCAACACATTCCAGTACCACTCACTTGATGTATTGTTGTTATATTTTACAGTTATATTCTGTATCTTTGCTTTCATTTATAGAATAGTAATGAAGTTGCAATACAGAAAGTGGTTCAAATTAAAGAAGCAATGATTGCCACTACTGCTGTAAATGACTGTAGGTACCTATGCGCCGAAAATATAGCCAGATTGTATTTAGTGTACCAAACTTAGCATCGATGCATTTGAAGAGGTATTGGTTCCACTATTCAATTTTAAATTAATTGTTGATGTTCATGAACGACTTCTTTTTCATAAAATGTATAATAAAAAAAATTATTTATAAAAGTTGTTAATGAACACAGGCATTACATTTATAATTCAATATTAGTATTGACCCTTTCATCTATTATAAATCAAGGTTGATTCACAATAATTTGCCAGTTTCATAACTCTGGGCATATCACCACTAAATCCGTGTTGTAAATATTTCTTTGTAAGTGAATCATAGATAATCTTTTGAGTACTTACTATACATTCCCTACATTAAAATTTCCTGTATTTTCCTTATCAAGTGCATCATGAACAAATTTTTTTAACGTATTTAAATAAAATTGTAATATCTTGATAATCATATTAAAAATAATAAAATACAACTACACCTGACTCAATGATGTAAATTGTAATAAATTATTTTTTAATTGTAGTAGTGGATGAAGAACTAATTAGTTATTCCATCATTCGTATCATACAATCATCTTCTTCCGTCATTCTGAAACATTTTCAAGGGCATTTACCAGTATCATTTTCTTTTAGAGTATTAACTGTATCATTTTCTTTTAGAGTATTTAACTGTATCATTTTCTTTTAGAGTATTAACTGTATCATTTTCTTTTAGAGTATTAACTGTATCATTTTCTTTTAGAGTATTTAACTGTATCATTTTCTTTTAGAGTATTAACTGTATCATTTTCTTTTAGAGTATTAACTGTATCATTTTCTTTTAGAGTATCAACTGTATCATTTTCTTTTAGAGTATTTAACTGTATCATTTTCTTTTAGAGTATTAACTGTATCATTTTCTTTTAGAGTATTTAACTGTATCATTTTCTTTTAGAGTATTAACTGTATCATTTTCTTTTAGAGTATTAACTGTATCATTTTCTTTTAGAGTATCAACTGTATCATTTTCTTTTAGAGTATTTAACTGTATCATTTTCTTTTAGAGTATTAACTGTATCATTTTCTTTTAGAGTATTAACTGTATCATTTTCTTTTAGAGTATCAACTGTATCATTTTCTTTTAGAGTATTTAACTGTATCATTTTCTTTTAGAGTATTAACTGTATCATTTTCTTTTAGAGTATTAACTGTATCATTTTCTTTTAGAGTATTTAACTGTATCATTTTCTTTTAGAGTATTAACTGTATCATTTTCTTTTAGAGTATTAACTGTATCATTTTCTTTTAGAGTATCAACTGTATCATTTTCTTTTAGAGTATTTAACTGTATCATTTTCTTTTAGAGTATTAACTGTATCATTTCTTCTATAATACTTAACCGTACCTGTCAAAGATGAAACACCGTAATCGTAACTGTGGTAAATCGCAACTAAGTATTATCATGACTCAGGAAACGTATTTCAGTATCGTTTTATTTGCATCTATTTTAGCATACTGTATTGATTTATCTCTATCTTTGTAGCCAAATAAATGCCTGTATATACCATTATAGTCATACCTTATTCTAACTAGTGTTTGTGCCGTATCATTTCATTGTATTTAATGTTTCTTCAGTACTGCAATAATAATTACTCTGACGTCAGACCAATTTCACCATCCTGTTACAGTAGACTCTAACTATTAAATGCGATGATAGGTCTATCATACTATCACTCTGAGGCATTTAACTCCCTGTTACAAATATCAAAGCTGTAATAGTATTATTTCTTCTATTTTAGGTATAATTATTTAGCATGATATGTTAGGTATTTATTCTAAATGAATTGTCTCGTTATAAATGGTGTTCAATTTTTTACCTTATTTATGAATAAGGATAAAAATTTCTCCTATTAAATAAAAAATAAAATGAGATTTAGTTTATTTAAATATAGTATTTATTATAAATAATAGTCTATTTCCTAAGTACCTCTTCTTCAAAGAATTACACACAGCAATATTGAAAATTTATTCAATAATTACACTTCAATTAATACCTACTTAGCTATGAAAAAAATTAACGATATATAATCTAATAGAACTATAGCAAGTAAAAGCAATTAATTCATAATGTTAAAAATTAATTCAATTAATTTATTATCATTGCATGTTATTTATCATTTCTTTTCTATGTATTTCATATAGTTATTGCAACCTACACACAAGGTACAAATAATAACTGACATGCGTTTTAACTCATTTGTATTCTACTTATGTTGGTGAGATAATTTTATTTGATATAATATTTATAAATACGACTCGTCTGTAAATACGCACTTACACATCACATACCTGTGATATAACAAACAGGTATAAAACATAAGATAGGTGGGTAACACCGTACATTTTCTTATGTCGATCATCCCTAAATGATGGATATTATATTCACTTGTATCCCAAAATATTAGGATATTATCCTACAACTCCTGAAATATTAGAATATTATCCTACAACTCCTGAAATAGTAGGATATAATCCTACAACTCCTGAAATATTAGGATATTATCCTACAACTCATGAAATATTAGGATATTATCCTACAACTCCTGAAATATTAGGATATTATCCTACAACACATGAAATATTAGGATATTATCCTACAACTCCTGAAATATTAGGATATTATCCTACAACTCCTGAAATATTAGGATATTATCTTACAACTCCTGAAATATTAGGATATTATCCTACAGCTCCTGAAATATTAGGATATTATCCTATACAACTCCTGAAATATTAAGATATTATCCTACAACACATGAAATATTAGGATATTATCCTACAACTCCTGAAATATTAGGATATTATCCTACAACTCCTGAAATATTAGGATATTATCTTACAACTCCTGAAATATTAGGATATTATCCTATACAACTCCTGAAATATTAAGATATTATCCTACAACTCATGAAATATTAGGATATTATCCTACAACACATGAAATATTAGGATATTATCCTACAACTCCTGAAATATTAGGATATTATCCTACAACTCCTGAAATATTAGGATATTATCTTACAACTCCTGAAATATTAGGATATTATCCTACAACTCCTGAAATATTAGGATATTATCATACAACTCCTGAAATATTAGGATATTATCCTACAACTCCTGAAATATTAGGATATTATCCTAAAACTCCTGAAATATTAGGATATTATCCTATACAACTCCTGAAATATTAGGATATTATCCTACAACTCCTGTAATATTAGGATATTATCCTATACAACTCCTGAAATATTAGGATATTATCCTACAACTCCTGAAATATTAGGATATTATCCTACAACTCCTGAAATATTAGGATATTATCCTACAACTCCTGAAATATTAGGATATTATCCTATACAACTCCTGAAATATTAGGATAGTATCCTACAACTCATGAAATATTAGGATATTATCCTAAAACTCCTGAAATATTAGGATATTATCCTACAACTCCTGAAATATTAGGATATTATCCTACAACTCCTGAAATATTAGAATATTATCCTACAACTCCTGAAATATTAGGATATTATCCTACAACTCCTGAAATATTAGGATATTATCCTACAACTCCTGAAATATTAGGATATTATCCTACAACTCCTGAAATATTAGGATATTATCTTACAACTCCTGAAATATTGCTCTACACACAACTCTTCTGTTTAAGTAAACTGTACATAATAGATACTATGAAAAAACTTGACGTTTAAGGTTGTTTTTTGTAATAAAATATGTAATATTATAGATGCAATATACAGGGGTGGAATATACGTGCTGGAATGTATAGGGGTGGAATATACGGGGTGGAATATACAGGGTAGAATATACAGGGGGAATATACAGGAGTGGAATATACCGGGGTGGAATATACCGTGGTGGAATATACAGGGTGGAATATACAGGGTGGAATATACAGAAGTGGAATATAAGGGATGGAATATACAGGGTGGGATATACAGGAGTGGAATATACTGGGGTGGAATATACGGGGTGGAATATACAGGGTGGAATATACAGGGTGGAATATACAGGGTTCAATATACCGTGGTGGAATATACAAGGTGGAATATACAGGGGTGGAATATACAGGGTGGAATATACATGGTGGAATATACAAGGGTAGAATATACAAGGGTGGAATATACATGGTGGAATATACAGGGGTAGAATATACAGGGGTGGAATATACAGGGGTGGAATATAGGTCTAGACTAATTTCCGAAAACGAACTGGCCGAAACCAAATTTGCCGAAAACTAATTTGACAAAACGGAATTTCCGAATGGGTTTTTTCCGAATCCCAAACTGGCCGAAAACGGATTGGCCGAAACACGGATTTGCCGAAGGACATATTTTCGAAAGACGAATTTGTCGAAAATCAAATTTAATGTACTTAAAAATAATATTCTGTTGGACTTTGTAGTTCACATCATTATATCTTTTGCATCAAAAAAAAAAAAACATTTCGTATGAGTTTGACATTACTATTGCTATATAAATTTGTATTCCGTCAATTCGGTATCATTTTGCTAAATTCATATATCTAACTGTATATATTAAATTCTAATATGTATATGGCAGAGGTATATTGGGAAGATATAAACATAACTAATAGTTATGTTATTCATAACTAACAATTTTATATTTTAAAAGCAATAAATGGAATAAATATTAATAATATCAGCCACAAAACACCTTCTGTGTGGTATACTATTAACAACTGAGTAAAAAATATGCAGTAAACATGGAATATTCACAAAAATGAATAAACACGCTAGAAACACACAATCTAAAAAAACAACCAAACGCTCAAATGAAAGAAATGCTACATGCTCCCATAGCTGACTGACTGATTCTGACTGAATAAAGCTTGAACGGATTTAAAATAAGAAAAGACAAAGAATCATTTAGTGGAACAAAGATTAACACAATGATTAACGAAGAGATAGAATAATTAAAGGATCATTTAGTGTAACTAACGGTTACGATTTCTTTGTTTCGTTTCTTTTCTGTAACTTTTGTGTAATTTTACATTCTCTTTTAAATAAGTCTTTCGGTTAATTTTCTTTCGGTAAATTTGTCTTTCGGCGAATTTTCACTTCGGCGAATCTGTTTTTGACAAATTTGGGTTTCGGCAAATTCGTATTCTGAGAATCTGGTTCGGCGAATTAGTTTTCGTCAAATTCGTTTTCTGAAAAACCACCGGATACCAAATTGTATATGTATATACAAAATATATAATACATTGGAATTTACCCTCTGGTAGATTCCACCCCAGTATATTGTATATGTATATATTTATATATATGTATGAATGCATTCAATTACAATCCTAAACCCATTATATTATATGAAACCTCATTGAATCAACAAAAGGTATACTGTACTATATATGTTTTATAGAGAAAGTTTGTTAGTATTAAGTTGATTCATATGGTTGGTTCTAATCATATTTGATACACATTAGATAATATGTCAATGTAAGTGGTGTTAATTGAATGCCTCTCGTCTTTAACTCACTCATCGCCGCAAGGTAGTAGTGTAGGTCCCCTGCTGTTCCTGATTTACATTTTCCACATTGCACTAATTCTAACTTTATTTTTGTGTGCAGATGATCGTATTTTTAATATCCTATTCAGTGAACTAAATTGATTGATCATCACCTGTCACTCCATCAAAATAAATAATGAACAAAATAACAAATTGGTGATATTTTTATATAAACCTGAATTTGAGTTGAGTCAGTCGTTGGTAATTGGTGGTGATGTAAGTGAATTGACCACTTTTTCTGAAGGTCCCTTCCAGACTACGTGAAAAAATGCGTTTATTACATGATATTATTTAAGGGGACCATAACGCATATAAAAAGAAAATCTTGCTAAGTTGCTAATGAAGTTGTGAATACGAGAGATATCTTTGTGAATGCACCTTAATTTTCTGAACAACCTTTGTCTTATAAATCTTTTAAAATTCCCATTAAACCCCCCAAAAAACCAAAGAAGTTATTTTTTAAACCCTTAGCTTCTCTATTAAGTTTTTTAGATAGAAATCAAGATTTTATATACAATTCTGTATGACATTTTAAAAAAAGTCTGAAAAAGAATTTATTTAAATATTTTTCTGAAGAAATGAAGAATAAAGGAGAATTTTGGGAAAAATGAAAAATAATTGAAGTGGGCAAAAAACTAGAACAAAAAGCGGTATATTTTTATAACAAAGTGTATGATGAACAAGTTGCAATTTTCCGTTTGTCTCTATCTGTAAAACTCAGGGAGAAAATTGAATTTTACATGTGAGCCAATTTTCTGATTTCTTTTTTAAATTTAAAAAAATTTCTTCTACAGAGTTTTGAGCTCTTATATTTTAACTCCATTGTATGCCAAAAGGCATCATTGTATGCCAACAATATACAATCCAATTTTTTCCAACCTCAAAATAAAAAGTTACTACAATTATTCTTGAGGTAGAGACATGAATTTCTTTCGGGGTATCCGGCGAATTGGCCGAAAACGGATTTGGCGAAACCAAATTCTCCGAAAACTAATTCGCCGAACCGGATTCTCCGAAAACGAATTTGCCGAAACCCAAACTTGTCGAAATTGGATTCGCTGAAATGAAGATTTTAGAAAGACAAATTCGCCGAAAGTCAAATTTACCGAAAGACTTATTTAAAACAAAATATAAAATTACACAAAAATTACAGAAAAAAACGAAATCATAATTAAGGGGACCGTCCGCGAAGAAATCTCAAAATTTTATCTTTTTTTTTTATTGTGTAAATAGTTGTTTTATAACCTTCTTATAGTGTGTGCAAAATATCAGAAGTCTCGTATAACTCTAACCCCCTGGGGAGAGGGAGAAAGGGAAAAGTGGGCCGGGGGATAGGGAGTCAATATGTACTCTAAAAACCATCTCTCAGCCAATTATAATTCGTAATAATTAATTATCTCGCTATATCTGGTATCTAACCTACCACTATATAACGCCCACATCAATGAATGCAAAGAAAGATTGCTCAGTTATCCCTAAACCTTCGAAGTGGATAGATGCTGCGTGTCAGATCATCAAACTTTGAAAGGAAATTCCTACTAATTTTGAGATCTACAAATCTTGTAATTCAAAACCCCGCACCTTTTTTTGGTTGAAGCTAGAGCATTGCGGTTTTTTTCATTCGATTCTCCTGGTAATTCTCTACAAAAGCTTGAGGATCGATTTTTGAATTTCGAAATACAATTTTTTTTTTTAGAAATATAATTTTTTTTTTTTTGAAAATTTTAGTTCTTTCACGAAAAATCAAATTTTTCGTAAACTAATTCGAAATTCAAAAATCGATCTTCAGGCTTTTGTAGAGAATCACCAGGAGAATCGAATGAAAAGAAACCGCAAACCCGTAGCTACAAAACTGTATTAGAAGTACATGTTTGAATACCCAGTTCGAAATTCGTTCGAAATTCGAATAACTTGTTTTCTATGCGTCTAATCGAAAAATTGCCAAGAACAAAAACATAATATTATTCAATTTTATATTTAGGAACCAAGTTTCATAACCGTAGCTTTATTAATAAATTAGTTTACAAAATTTACGGACGGTCCCCTTAACCCTTAGTTACACTAAATTTTCCTTTATTTATTCTATCTCTTCATTAATCATTGTGTTAATCTTTGTACCACAAAATGATTTCTTTGTCTTTGTTCTTATTTTGAAGACGTTCTAGCCAAAGAAAATATTGTCTTTGTTCTAGCTTTATTCAGTCAGAATCAGTCAGTCAGCTATGGGAGTATGTTACATTTCTTTCATTTGAGCGTTTGTCTAGTTTTTAGATTGTGTGTTACTAACGTGTTTATTTTTTTGTGAATAATTCATGTACTTACTGCTTTGTTTTAATGCAGGGATGATATATATATAACGGCGAGTTAAATAAACTACATTTAAACAACTTTATGTGATTACTTTACTAAAAATTATTTGTGGAATTACGCCATATAAAGCACGCAAGAGATTTTATTTTCCCACAAAATGTTCTTTATAAATGTATTAAATTTTATTTTCGACAAATTCGTTTTTTGGAAAATTTGTCCTTAGGCAAATCCGTATAACAGAAAATTTGTTTTCGGAAAATTTGGGATTCGGCAAACACTCATTCGGAGAATCCGTTTCGGCGAATTAGTTTTCGGATAATTTGGTTTCTGCCAATTCATTTTCGGAAAATCAGCTTAGACCATTCTTTCGATTCCCACAGGAAAAATGTCCCAAAAAACACAAGTAAAATGCAAAGAGGAAAAATTCCCACAAGGAAAAATTCCCACAGGGAAAAAAGCCCACAAGGAAAATTGCCCACAGGTATAAAAAGCCCATAAGGAAAGAAACACATTAAATAATAATAAAATGAATTACTAAATTTGCTTCAGTATTATGGAGCCAAATGGGTTCAGAATAGTAGGTAAAATTATATTCAATAATTAACAACTCTTGAAATATTCTAAAATAAAATTGATTTAAATTTATTTTAGTATGGATTTAACGTCAGCTTTCAACCATTTCGACTATATCACCGACCTCAAAAATAAATTTAAAAAAGGAAAGTAACTCCATGAATAAATTAAGTCACCTACAACCGTCGGTGACAAAGCTAATGGGTGCAGAAAAGCTACTCCGTGAATTCTGTAATTTACCAAGGAATGTGACGAAAAGGGACAAAAGCACCAGTGGCTGCACTCGCGGATAGAAGAGGAAAGTGAAGAGATGATAGTAAATGAAACCTACGAGTCTACCTAACATAAAATCTAAGACCTCGTAGTTGAAGAGCATAACCCATAGCGCTATCCTCTGAAACTGCAAGAAGCTTTAATAACATGTAAATATGGTAAATATGAAAAAAGACAATACATAATACAAATTACAACAGCTCGGGACACAAGGGACGCCACTCCCTTAACTTCCATTCAACCTCTGATAGCTTCAGGATAGAGCCCCTGTGGGCAAAATATAATTGAAAGGATATAATGAAAATCACGGAGGATTTTCAAGTTTACATTCTATAAAATTTAATTTCAATAAGAATAGAACTAATCTTAGCGATGAACACTTTCAAAATGTGACAAAAAGTGCAAGACATAAGAAAATTAATTGAATATTCGTGCCTTTCTAAACTTACGACCACATTTAAAACCCCTTAATTTTTTTTCTGTATTTTAAATAGTATGAAGTAGAGGGATTTTTTCCTTGTGGGCTTTTATACCTGTGCGCAATGTTCCTTGTGGTCATTTTTTCCTGTGGGTATTTTTCCTTGTGGGCATTTTTCCGTTGGGCTTCTTTCCGGTCACCATTTCTTTCATATCGTTCAGAATTTATTTTTCTACAAAGTTGCATAGCTTTTTGGTAAATTCATTTTAGAAAATGAAAATTATACATAATTAGTGAAGTCCTCAAAATGTTTACATATTTTCATACACTTTTTGCACAATAAGACATTTTCTAAAAATTGTGAAAAATAGGTAACATATCTATATATTTTTGAGTTCCATTATTTCTTAACGTTATCCAGAAATAAGGCGTCATTCTACGAAAAAAAAAGATTTTTATAATAGGTTAGTTCCCCTCAACGAAGATCTAGGTTCATTAATCTGAAAATCACAGAATTTGGATTGGAATCTAATTTTAATATGCCTTTAAAGATTTTAATACGCTGGGTGTAACAGTTGTACGAAACTCTAACATGACGATAAAAAAATATAGTATTCATTTAGGCTCTTAATGATTATCTGAGGTAATAAAAATATATTCACTGTATGATAAGTTTTCTTATGTTTTATACCTTTACTCGAACTTTCAATATTGAATTAATTAATTGGTTATCAGTATATCCACCACAGGTAAATGGCATCCCATGTAAATATTGAATGCATATTTAGTATTTCCTCTAACTCGGAGGTAAAATGCAGTGTAATGATTGTAAATTTTTTCAAGAACATAGAAACATATATATATATACTTTCAATTTTCCTTGGGTATTCTAGCAAAATGTTAAGGAACATTAACCGTATTGATTGAAATAACAAATAATTGCTATTGCTTGAAGTTACTCTTACTGTTATTTAAATTTTTCAGATAATATCCAATGCATATCAAGTTATATGTCACGCTCATTGTATTGTTCTATAAATTACGTGACTTCTTCTATTTAGAATGATGCAATGTTCGTTTTATGCAATGAAATATGCTTATACATTAATAATATGGTATAGAAATGCGGTGTGGAGATATGTATTCTAACTAGTTTGCGCCGATTTTTTCAGAGCTGTGTTTAACTTTTTATTAGTTTTTTTCATATTTATGTTATGTTTAAAGGCTATATCTTAATCGATCTGCGAAGCTATTTTCTTGATTTCATTTTTAGGGGACAAATGATCTCACTTGGATTATTCAGCAAGCAAGACCAATCTGTATTTCTCTAGTTTTGATGTATCTGCTGGATTAGTTGGACCAGCAAATTTCAATTTTGCGTACAATTGGAATATATTTTCCCATTTTATAATACAGTAGTAAGTCCCAAGTGATGAATCTCGAATTACAAAAACTCCAAAAAGAATATACAATTAACTTATAAAGGTTGCTCAATCATGAGAATACATCACATATTAATAAAACTGTATAAATTTCAATAATTAACTCATTTTTTATGAGTACCTGCAACCTCCGGCAATATGGCGATTTTGATACAATAAAATTAGTATATAGAAATTCAAAATTAGTAGTAACATATCTGGTAACATTACTACTAAGCTGATTCAATGCATTTCTGGGACATTTAAGCCCATTTTTTAAATAAATGAAATTAGGTGGGACGTATTATCCCTATCGGTGCGAAAGGATTAAGTATGGGAATTTTGCAAAGGAAAGGTACTGATGTATATATTTTTTTTTTTCATTATAATGATCACACTTTTCATTACTTTATCAATATGAAAAATGCAACCAGTTAAATATGTATTTCATTACAGTTTGACTGTTTAGGACTATGAAGTTTGTAGGATGACAACCTTTTTGAAGCAGATACAGGTAAATCCCTTGAAGCGGACAATCTTTGAACGTACACCCCTTACAAGGGACAAAAATAGTCTGTTCTACGGACTGCAGATTGCTACAACGACCCTTTTAAATGGTATGGTTTAACAAATTTTTTATCCGTCTACCAAGTATCTAGTCAAACATTTATTATATTCAGAGGTATTAGAATTTACAAAATTACAATTAACGCTTTAATGTATTGTTTTCGTATTATAAGTATTTTTATCTAGTTATTCTTATAAATTTTCCTTGATTAGAAAAGTTCTATAGAAAATAAAAAGAGGTGTAACTATTCTATATTATAGAATATTTTATAAATTTTTTCTATGAATAATAAACCTTATTATTTTGTACATCTTTATATTTCTAGGGATGTATGTTTGTGAATGAAAAGATTAGGGAGACTCTGACGCTACATTCCCTGTAAAAGAGTGATATATATCTTTTAATGAATAAATTGCAGTGGTGAAGTTGAAAGAAAAAAGATTAAAATAGATTTATTATAAACACAAAGTAAATAGAAGCCCTATTAAGTATGACAGCTAACATTAATCACACTGCTAAGGAAATAATAATATATAAATAATAAGAAAGTACAGTCAGTGCCACTCGAAGTTGCTGAGTAAGCGAAATGCAGGTCAGATGCACGAGACAATAGACTCACCAACTCTCTGAAATGATTTCTATAGTTTAATAATTTTAAATTACAAAAGAATTAATTTTATTTTATTTGAAAGATAATTGATTTGTCAGTGTTAATAATAACAACAGTGACTCTTTTCTCTGATCTGTATCAAAATAGCATATTTTTCCAATATTTTCAGTATTGTCCGTTAGCTCAGGGGTAGAGCACACCAGAATTGTTTGCAAGAAAAAAGAAAAATGAAAAAAATTCAGCAATCAAGCACTTACAAACTGAGTCACAGGTTCGAACCCTGTACGGACTATAGTAATTTTATCAACTCTAATATAAACTATATTATATATGGTATTTCATTAAAGTTTGTAAAATAAAGAGAGGTTAATTGCGATACGTTAGTTTTCATAAAATAGCGTCTAGGAAGATGTGCAGCTTCGCTCTGTACTCTCACACATTTCACAATCACTTATATTAACTAAATCTATATATTACCTTCCTTGATTATATGCGGCATGAATTAAATATGGTAACATTCAAATAGAGGCATTTTCTAAATAGATGCTAGTTTTTTTCTTCTGAAATTTTCGGTACTTGGTTAAAAAAGATCTCTACATTTATTGAATGTAAATAACTCTCTATCGAAAATTATAAATTGTTCTGTAGGATATTGCTTTGATCATTTCCAATTAGAATTAATAAAATAACAGTACTATAGACAATTAATTTTTTCCATTGCTTCTTCACTAGTTTGAAATACAAGAACACTTTATGTGTCACTTTTCAGTTTGTTATCTTGCTAGATTAACAATTGCATTTCTTTATTTATTATGAATTATTTGTATAACCATTAATTGTAGATTTGTGTCATTAATATACATCAGTTGCACTGCAAAATATAAACATATCATCTAACTTGGAAATATCTATTAAGCAGAAGCCGTAGAATTAGTTTTTTTTCTTAAATTAATTTTAAGACAAATTAATTTTTTTTTTTAATTCTCTTTAAGATTCTGACGATTGTAACACAAATTTAAAATAAATTTCAGAAAAACACAAGAATGGTAAACGAAAGTCTGTTTTCATACTGTGTGAAATGTGATGTACGGATTCAAACACATCTTATCGATATTATCATTTTGACTTTAGTTTAAATTATCTTGGTGAAATAGGCTGTATATAATCATTTAGTTTAGTTAATATAAGTAATTGTAACTTGCGTGACATTTCATAGCGAAGCTGAACATCTTTCTTGAGTCTAGACGCTATTTTGAGAAAAACAATTTGTTAGAACCAAATTGTCAATATTTTACTTACTTTAATTATTTAATTGCTATTCAATGATTCATACTAGAACAGCTAAAAATGTTATAGTCCGTACAAGGATCGAACCTGTGAGTTTTTTTACCACTGGTGCTCTTCCACTGAGCCAACGGACACTTATTGCAATGTAAATGCAATTATCAAGTCTATTTTTTATATGTGATGCATTCTGTGAATGGAATAACAAGGAGGTGTTTCTATGGACAGAATGAGATAGTTTTATTTACTGATATGTGCATTAAGAGAATATTAATAAAATACTATATTCTATAAATATATAAAATATTACCTTTATAAGGTAAATCATTTGAAATTCATATATTTTACTTTTAATTTCTCTTGCTATGAAATATTCGTACTCATTAATTTAATTTGTGAATACTAGGCCTCAAACAATAACTCATTATTTGTGACCTTATTTTCAATATATCGTGTAAAACTAATTCTATGATTTATCTCCACAAATGTATTACTACGTCGAAGTCAAAATTATGGGATTCGGACAGAGAAGCAAGTCAGTGCAGTACAGAACTCATCGAAGTAGAGTGAACATATGTGTTAAAAAATAATAATTAATATTGAATGGAAACGGTACCAAAGATACCTGAATTAACAGCAAACTTTGTCTGTTATTACTCTCAATTATTTACCTCCGAAAATAAAAAGGAGCTGAAAAAATTACTAGTAGTCGTAGCGGCTGGACTGCTTCTAGAGTAGCTCTTGCCGTAGCGGCTCGAGCCGCTGGCCAAGAACCACTTCGGGCGTACGGCTGTAGACGCTCCATTGAAAAGGGGTACATGGGATATATTTGATAGCAGTTCAAAAGAAAAGCCGAACGCTCTAACCGCTTCAATGCTTCAGATGACTGGAATTCGACATTAAGAAAGTAAGTGGAGTCAAGTGAAATTGGCAGGAACATGCGATCATAATCCGTCTGACCATTCGGTCGGGATACAATACTAAACAGCAGGTATTGATCTTTACGTCTTACCATTTGGTCTGGATATTGCAAGAACTTCTATCCGTCTGACCACTAGGTAGGATAATCCAGCGAAATACTAGAGATCATTTAACTACAGGGCTCTGATTATTTGGATCATAGCGAAGCTGAACATCTTCCTATCCCTTATTTAGAAAAAACAAACAAATTAGAATTAATCTCTCTTTATTTTGCATTCTTTAATGAATTATTTAATTTTAATGATTTTATTAGAGTAGATAAAATTATTATAGTCGTATAGGATTAGAACCTGTGTCCCCACCAGTTATTTTCTAGTAATGTATTTTTTTACTTTAGTGGTGCTCTAACCACTGAGCTAACGGACACTTACTGCAATGTAAATGCAATTATTGAGTGTCAGTTTTTGTATTTGGTGCATGCTGGAGTGAAATAGAATAACATGTTGGTATTTCTATGACAGAAAGTTACAGAACTATATTCTAATAAGTGCATTGAGCGAATATTCAATAATAAAATACTAATTTCTATATGTTCAGGTCTGAGTTGCCAGAAGAATGATTTGTTTTTCAGTAACTTTGTAAGTCTCTATTAAATGAAAATAAACTCTATACTGTTTTACGTATTCATATATCTTATAATGAAATTTGAAAGTCTTACATTTTAAGTAGAGATATAGACATATAGTAATCAGAGGAATACTGTCCAAACAATGAAAACAATAATAAAAGGTAGCAAAATTTTGTCGAAATTCTAACAGTTACACAACTTGTAGGTCCATGTTATACATTAATTACGAAAATTAAACTACATGTAATAACCAATAAGATAGAAAGCAATGAAGAAAATGTGACATAATATCTATCGTAATAGCCTATAGAATTTCCATTGGAAATTGATGAAAATATACTTCAAAACAGTTTATATTTTTTGATCGTCAGTGATTTACATTCAATCAATGTAGACATTTTTATT
Source organism: Caprella mutica (assembly GCA_947561585.1). Classification (NCBI taxonomy): domain Eukaryota; kingdom Metazoa; phylum Arthropoda; class Malacostraca; order Amphipoda; family Caprellidae; genus Caprella; species Caprella mutica. The sequence continues at coordinate 58,681 of CANNZV010003596.1, forward strand.
CAACATCTCACCCAAACAAAATTATTAGAAAAGTGTAGGTTAGTGGATAGATAATTAGCTTACAATTCATCACAATGTAGGTTAAATCGTGCACGAACGTATTTACATTTCGTATATTTCGTTCAGGGATATTTCGTCCACGGACGATTCGTCTACAAATGCTTTATTTGTATTAT